>JAGRRF010010735.1:20548516-20566015 GCA_019097615.1 Morone chrysops
TGTGTGTGTGTGTGTGTGTGTGTGTGTGTGTGTGTGTGTGTGTGTGTGTGTGTGCGCATGTCCAGACTGGACAGGACATGTAGGCCAATATGTGGGCTATTTATATATTGTACAGCACCTGCCTCTGTGTTGTGTCTGAGTATGTTATGGGATCTTTGGGAGTTTTGTTTTTGTCACAGTGTAGTTTATGTGATCCTACATAAAGTGATGGACTGGTGATCTCATTGCTGATAAAGGATTAAATATAATGGAAATAATTCAGAATTCAGAAGTATAATCCTGCTTCAGTCTGTAGAAATGTTTTCTGCTTTACTCTGCAAACTAAAAGCCTTAGGCACTGGGTTTAGGAGTGGCCCGTTCAGCTGTTGTAGACATCCCTCTGTCCATGATGTGGTCTGAAAATGCAGTTTTGACATGTCAGCATCTGAAGTTAAAGATCTGACAGCCAACGCTTGAACAGGCATGTCTGAGGTGTTGCCAGATGATCTGTGTGTTACAAACAAAGCTGGAGCCAGGATGACCCTAGCTTCATAAGAAATGGAAGCAGGAGGCAACGACCTTGCTCCTCTAAAGCTCACTGATTGACATGATGTATCTTGTTCACCTCAACATGCTTGTGGGGCTTTTTTAGAATTTACAACCAGGTTACTCAAGATGGTCCACAGACTATTTTCTAACTACACCCGCCAACCGCAGCTGAATCTCAGTGGAGCTAGGTGAGCTAGCTAAAGTTACAGCTCAGCCGATGCCATTTATATTTACATCCTGCACTGTCATGAGCATGCGCCCCTCATGCATGAGTAGATGCGCGCTTCCTTCTGCACGGTGATATGTAGAAAGAATATGGTTCCTACATGAAACTGCTCGCAAACAGTTACCTGGATACACATTGTGCAGAGGTAGCAACATTAGTGTTTATTTGGAGTTGTATTTCTGGCCACTTGACAAATATATACTGTATATATAAATATATGACAAATATATATATTCACTCTTTTTTGTTCACTACCAACTCTTGATAATAAAAATATCTGGCTCTTTAGCTGCTAAATGCTCCTTCTGAACTTTTTTCACGGAAAACGGCCCCCTGCTGCAGCCAAAAACAGTGCTGAGAGTGAACCACAACATTAAAGCAGCAGGCCATACAAACAAAACAATGAGAAAGATGCTAAAACACTGCATATGGCTGGGAAGAAGACTGCAGTTGGATGATAATTATCTGTGAGTTCAACCCATTACACATCATTTGAGCCATTATTAATGGTCAATAATGGTCTTTTAGGCACAGGAAGAGAGCACATATTTTCTCTCCCTATTTGAATGTGCTTAGATGTTACAATCAGTCTACTTTTCAGCTGTGAAACATTTGTTTCAAATTGAAGTTTCCTGTTTACATTATGATTTAAGAAATCAAGCAGTAAACAGGTTACTGAGGTATGAGCACAGGGAATTGAAAAGGTCTACTACTCCCAGGCTACTGCGTCTGTTTATGTGTGTTTATCTAAAAGGTGTATTCTCTCCAGCAGGGTGTTCCTACTGTATTTCAACTGTACCGACTGTATTTCTTCATTTTCCTGGTGAGGTCATCTGTGGTGAGGTGAGGTTTACTCGTGACTCATCTAACTCTGACTCATTATCTCACATGACATTGCACTCAGTTTTAGTGACAGTCAAAAACAAAAGCAGCAATCTTGTCCACATCAATCATTTATTCTATATATTTATTTTCTTAATCACTTTAGGGAAGTCAGTAGCCTTCTGACAGACTTTGTGAGTGACTGAATTTTACAGACTGCTGTTCGGCTGTAGAAATCAAACAATTTTGACTTCTTAAAGACAAGAAAAAGGACGAAGTCAGTGTTTTGCAAGTCAAAACTTAGTCTCAAGTTCCAAGTCAAGACTGACAAGTTCCAAGTCCTAAACTTTGAGTTGAGTAATATATAAAGATCTATAGAGCCGGGGGAAAACTGACAGAGTCAGTTGGTAATTGTTTGAGGGTTAACCCTTCATAAAAGCCAACAATGTTTGTCCTTAGGCTCGTGCAGAAGTTCTGTTACCTGACAAGCTGTATGAACAAAGGTTTTTGCTCTACAACCCTACAAGGTTATGGTAAGGCCGAAGGTCAATTGAGATTGTTGATCTGAACTAAACATAACCATGTCAACCCTTGAACCTGAACTAAGAATATATTTATTATCACCGAAACTACATTGGCATTTTACCATAGAAACCATAGAAGGCTGCTGGGTATGTGAAGACACAGGACAAGAGCTTGGTGTGTGAGTTTTTGCAGTTTAGTTGTTTCCCAAGAATATGCTGCATCTCAAAAGGTTAAACATCTACAATAAATATTCCTAGATTGGAAATATGGCAGAACAATACTGAACAGTGAAGATTCTTGACCAAGTGCCCCAATTCTGATCAAGATAACTACTTGAGAACTCGAGAAGTTAAAATATGCATCCTAAATGTTCTTTAACACAGTGTGAATGAAACAGCCGTACCTCTTTATCCTGCTCATCCTCCTCCTCTTCTTCCTGCAGGGTACCAAGTGCATCTCTGGATTCCACAGGTGGGGCAATTCGGTCTCTCTCCACTCCAGCAGGTGCTCTCACCAGTGGGGAGGGCTGGTCTGGAAATACCACAGGGAGAGGATCTGGCTCCCACTGGACCAGCCATGTCTCCAGCTCTGCATGAGGAACCTGTGGTTAAAGGTAGGAAACATTTTAAAATTCAACAATCTGTGATATTCCTACCAAATGCTCATTGGGCTTACAGTAGGAGTCAAAAACATGGTATAAAACACACAATTTGAAACTATAACAAGAGATTACAAGAGATTAAAAGAGCAGTAGAGATTTTGAGAAAGAGTTGTACATGTTTTCTTGCCATGTGATCGACTTACTTCTCAGTAGTAGTAGTAGTAGTAGTATTAGTAGTAGTAAACTAAGCTTAGCATAGAGTTGGAAACAGCTCACCTGGCTCTGTCCAAAGGTAACTAAAACCGCTGCCCAGCACCCAGTGTCTCCACTGGTTGTCTGGCTCACCGTGCTTGTACATAGATTTTCTTTTTCCTCTGTTAGTACCTCTGGACAGAGGCAGGTTGTTGTTTCCCATCTTTATACTAAGCTAACAAGTTGGTGGCTCCAGTTTCATATTTACTGCACCGACAAGTGTGGTATCAATCTTCTCATCTAACTCTCGACAAGAAAGTATATTTAATCAATCCTGACTTTCTGAAATGTAGTATAGTCTTAATTTGTGAGAGCCTCTGTTAAATAAGAAACTGTACATAGCGACAATGAAACAACTAAACCCTTAGTTATTGTTATTACCCTTAGTACCTTATCATTCTAACTCCATTTGAATGCTACCAGATAAATATGGAGACGTTTTCCTACCTGCAGTCTATCCAGAGTGCGGACCCAGCCCAGTAGCCTTCGTGCTGTGAAGAACCCGTCCAGGTCCACACTCTTGGGGTGCAGGCCTTGGCCGTCTTCAAGGCGGTTGCGCAGGTTGTGGAACTGTGTCTGGGTCAGCGCAGAGGTCGGACCCAGGATCATCTCGTGCCAGGAGGGAGGCAGGTAGGGCTCCAGTCCCACGTCAACCCGCACTCCACTCAGGCTGAGCAGAATGGCCATCTGGATAAGGCCCTCTGTGAAATATTTCTTTAGGTACTGCATGGTCTTTGATAAGTCAGACGATGTGCAAAGAGTCCAGGGCTCAGCTCAGTCACCACCACAACGAGTGTCACTTCTTGGAGTGGTAGTGTCCTTGGCCAAAGTGTAAAGTTCTTAGAAGATCAAGGCAAAGCACTACACATTTGCACCTGACTGCTCTGTTAGAGCTTCTCAGTGTCCAGGTGTAAAAATGGGGTTTTGAAGGAACTCTCCTTTCATTAGGGCTGATTGTGATAAAAAAAAAATCTAGAAACAAAGTCTGTCTGTGAAACTTTCCCCTTCTTACAGACTCATCCAAAACTTCTTCATGGAAACTTCACAAATATTTCTTCCTGTGAATTAAGAGAACAGTTTACATCAGAGCAGAGGACTGACTACATGGCCAAATATTATAGTTAGTTATTGCAAAAAATGATTGATGTTAACATGCCTGATTGTTAGGGCTGCTAACTAGCTATTTTTTATTTTTTTTTTTTTAATGTAAAATACGAATGTATTTCAGACATTTGTTAAACCCATACAAACTGAAGTGTAAAAACCACACATTTTGTCAGGCTCACTGTTTCCCCCCCATTTCTAGGTTTTATGCTAAGCTAGGCTAATCAGCTTCATAGCAGTAGCTTCATATTTAACATAAAGATAGTGGTGTTGATCTTTGCTTCTAACTTTTGGTAAGACAGCAAATAAATAATTGAACTACTACTTTTACAAAGGTAAAGGACATGCATACTTGCTCCACCACTAGCTAGTGTTATTACACTAGTGATAATAATAACGGCACTACAGTTATCAACACTAATCTTTCATTGTCAGTGCGGCCTGACCTGCAGCAGTTGAGAAGTTTGACAGTTTGTATGAGGAGATAAGGAAGACAGACAGGGTAGAGCCGGCCTGTATTATCACTCTAAGTAACTTCGACCTACTTCTAGAAAGGGTTTGGTAACCACCTGCCTGCCCCACACTGCCTCACTGCAGCCACATGATGTAATTGCCAGTGTTTGCCTGGAAAAACCCTTTCCCTGTCTCCTCCCTCTGACAGGACACTGGGTTTACTTTTCATGCTATGGTAACCTGTTTACAGGAGCTGCAGTGGAACAGCTGACTATAACTGGAGTTTAAAAAATTTTCAGCACCACCTTAAGACCCAGGGATATAAATAACTACAGAATGCACAGATTTTTATAGTTCAGTGTAGTGTACTCTGTCATCTAATACATTGTCTAGTCAAGAATAATCTTGTACTGTGTGGTCTAGAGGAAATTAGGGTCTTGCTACATGGTAACACAGTCTGGTGTAACATTAGGGTACATAGGCTTTCTTGTTTGTTGGTTTTTTATTTGGTCTTCCCAAATTTTGTGTATTGTATTTTATTCCCGTCTGTGCCTTCCTTATATGCTGCATGTTTTAATGAACTGTCAATAAAGAAAATAAAGTGTTATTCTATTCTATTCAATACAGGTTTAAATGCCATATAAACTAGCAGACCACTATTTTACATAGACTTCTAATAGCCTACTGTGTTGGTTAATAGGCTGCTATTACATGTAGTCAACAGTGGTAGTATTCATGTTACTCCAAGTACTTCAGTATTAGTATCAGAATCTTAAAGTAGGCAATCAAAAGCAAAAGTACTCATAGCACACAACCCCCCCTGGGGGTTCCCCAGTGTCCTGGCAAAATTCTCAATGTAAACTTGCCAATCATTGGCTGACATGGATCACATAAGTGGGTGCTTCACATTTGTGGTGACTGAGCTGAGTCTCCCGCCTTCACTGTGAAGCACTTTGGGTGAATCAAGATAAAGCACTATATAAATAAATGTAATTTATTATTATTATTATTAGTATTATTATTATTATTATTATCATTATTATTAAGGCCCTGCATTAATGTGTAAGATGCATTTCATTGTTGTAGTTGGTGGGGCTGAAGTAACTATTTCATATTACAATGCATTATGAGCTTATGAGCAGTATCTAAAGCTGTCAGATAATTAGAATTATAGAATGAATCGCGTAAAGAACAAGTATCTTATATTTACTTTTAACACTTATACTGTACTCAGTTACATTCCATCGCACTAAGGTTTAGGATGATGTAAATACTAATGTATGTTTCCAGTCCCACTGAGTTATTGTTGTCATGTTTCCTGTTGTTTTCCTCTGTGCGTATGAAGGAAATCTATGTTCAGATCAACCGGAGCAACAGGTTGCACAATGTTTTCATCAGCAGCTGATAGTGAACGGATGGCTCTAACACGAACACCTCGCAGCGTTTGGACTAAACAGGCAAATAACAGAAAATCCCGCTACACATGACTGTACTCACAGTGAGTCCTGTCAAACACAGCACACAGGCTCTAACAGGAACATTACAGGAATATCACAGAGATATCTGGCGCTGACAAACTGACTCCTGAGTGGTTCATATAAGAATATCGTCATGTGTCTCACCACAGGCGGTTGTTGAGTGTTGAGCTCCGTGCCAGAGTGTCCCAGTTGCTCTTTCACAATCCACACGGTCCCGGCTTCACTTTCTGTTCTGGGTGGACTGTGAGGGTGGGAAACTTTATATAGCGACACCCCCCGATGACGCATAATAACTCCTCCCTGGAAAAAAAAAACCCAAGTGTGTGTTGTGTGTTAGGGGAAGTCTGTGTCTGAGGCAACAACTGGTGTGTGTGAGAAAGTTCTTGCTATGATCTGATGTGAAAGGTAAAATATATCAGGACAAATATTTGTAGCCATTTTATTTATTCTGTTGTAGAAAAATGTATATGATGTGTGGTGGAAGAAGTATTCACATCCTGCCTGTAACAATACTACTAATACTTATCACAAGTAAAGCCCTGCATTCAAAATCCTACTTTAGTAAAAGTTTAGAAGTATAATCAGCTTCATGTAGTTACAGTATCAGAAGTAAAAGCAGTAAAATGCTTCTTCCTTGACTGATATATTACTATATGTGACCAGGGGCAGATCTAGAAAAATATTGATGGTGGCAGAAATATATATTGATTTAATCCCAAACAATCACATATATCAATATTTGCTTGGTAAAATTCCCAAATGAAGATATATGAACTCAAAACCAAAACATTACATTACTGTGGCACAAAGCACTGAATAGGAGTATCTAAAGATGAGATTAGAAATAATACATGTCTTTTTTCATTGAATTTCATTGAACTTAGTCTAAAATGTGGCCATAATCATTATGTGATCACTAAATCAATTTCCATTTTTAAACACATTGGTTAAAATGTATCTAAATTAATGAGTTAAATTTGATTTGACACCAAACTGGGGTGGCTAGGCATTTAAGGATAGCAACTGCCACCTCATGCCACCTATATTGATCTGCCCCTGTATGCGACATTATTAGATTAATACTCTTGAATGAATATTAGAGCAGCATTTTACTGTTTTACTAGCTGCTCCGGGCAGAGCTGGTTTTTACTACTTTAAGATATATAAACTAAATGTTGGTAAATCAAAAAGCTTTACTGGTGTTTAGCTGTTTTCTCCATCATGACTGGGTTTAGTTACTGCTTCATCTTGTTATGTGGAATGACAACCTGAATTTCCAAGATATGTTTCATTTATGAATAACAGGGGAAAAAATCAAAGTCCATATACACTTTGCAATACAGCATTCTTTTTTATTTAAAAAATGTTTTAAATAAATTGAATTACCAGCATTTGGCACAAGAGTTGAAAACATGGTGTTGGTAAATGACAATTCAAACATTTAGTTGAATGGAGGCAACATTCACACTCATCACCTGTAAAGTAATTAAATGTGCACTGTTGTGCAGAAATGTTCTCCTCTCTGTTTACATTCTAGTAATTCAGCAAATGCTTAAGAGTTACAAAGTAGCCAAAAAGTGTTTCTTTTTGTTCAGATTTAAGTGCTTTTCCTGACTTTTGTTTAGTGATGCAAAGCCAAGACAAACCACCAATAGGGCAGGCTGCTCTAGCACTAGAAATATAACAGTAGGTTGTTCAAGCCCTGGAACAGCTATGTTCCCAGCCACTTTCATCTGGCCCTGTTTAAGTACTTCAGCTAAATGTCTGACATAACTGTACAAGGCAAATATCAAAACTAAAATGGCACATAGGCTACACAATAAGACAAATCAACAGACATCAAACCACTTAATAGGGTTATTTTTTCTGCAGGGCACTGATGCTAGTCTTCAATAGTCAACCACATAATCATCAAAAAGGCATACATAAAAACAAAAGCTGGCCGTCTCGCATCTTAATAAACACCTTCTTGCAGCCAATTTTACAAACATGGATTAGAAACGGTCAGGAAGAATCTGAAACCATCCAAGGAATGAAAATAATACAGAATGAAACCCAGTTTCTTGAATACAGGATGCAGAGGAAGGTTACCACCTACATATGTCTAGAACAGGTTTTTCTTATATCAGGTTTCAACAAAGCCATAACAATAAACAGTCCCCACAACAGGCAGCTAGTATACAATAAAATAACTTTCAATTTGTCAAATACCTTCACTGAGCTTTTCTTGTACAAAATCATTTGCTATAAAACTGCTGAAAAACCCTTTCTTCATAGTAATGTTTTCTAAATTTCCTAAGCTCATAAGAACAACACAGGAATATCTTTTTTGTCTTTCTACAAAGAGCGGTCCTACATCAGGAACCAACCATGTAGCCTGTACATTACAATTCTGGACATCCTGCTTTATGTGAACAATGGTGTCTGAAGTGGTGTGTTCAGGTTTATGGAATGAGGTGAGGGTTTAAATCCCATCTTTAATACTGTAGTTGGGAGTGATTGTGGACTCTTCAGAAAGTCTTTCTTTTAGTAAATAAATAAAGAAAATCCAGCAGCAACGTTAGCTAAATGCTAATGTCAGTGTGCTTAAGCATGTTCAGCATCTTAGTTTAGCATGTTAGTAAGCTAACATTTGCTAGCATTAAACACAAAGTACAGCTGAGGCTTGATGAAAGTTTTGCAGGTATAGCCAGCCGGAGTGAAGCTGGAACTTCCGGGTTCGGATCCAGAAGTAATAAGACTTAATTCAAAATAGGCCTATGTCACGTGGTTCACTCCTTACGAGTCTTGTTAAGGGTTGTAATTTAAAAAAAATGTTCTTTTAACACTAATATTTCCATTTCAGAGGCCTTAACGAACACCCAATTTCCCATAAATCTTCGACCCGTCGGTCGAAGATCAAGCAGCGAGTCCATGGTTAGATCCGGCATGTTGTTGTCAGCTGTTATTAAACCAAGCTACAATGGCATCTGTACTTCCACTGCGGCCCTGGTAAAGTTTCAGAAGTTACAGAAGCTATAGCAGAATACTAACCCACATATAACGTAAGGACTTCTGCACCAAAATAAATGGAAATTGAAATGTTGTCCCAATCCCTTTAGAAGATGATAAGATACTTCATTGGATAATTGAAAACTTTAACCTCATGGTGGCGCTAGAGAACAAGTCAAAGGATAACTAAAGTCAGTAAGCATCTTCCTCTAGGCACCATGAATCTCACAATTCATCCAATAATTGTCGAGATATTTCACCAACTGGCCAACATTGCTCTCCCTAAAGACGAATCGCTAGCACGGCTAAAAACATAGCAAATTACAAAGGAGAAAATGGCAAACTACAGTCATCACAAGTGCTGGCACAGCTACCAACAAATGTTATTGGTTAGTGTTAGTTATTCATGGTAACAACGATTTAAGTTCTAAAGGAATTAAGGGTAAATTCAAAGTTATTAATTTGCTCCAGTAGAGCCTCTCCCAGTTGCCAGCCCTAGAAGACTGGGAAACTCCCACTGACCAGCAGAGGAGGACTGTAATAGGCAGCTCTGTGGGTGAGGCCTTTTATTCTGGATAAATACAGGCTAAGAAATGTGGTTACTAAAATTATTAGTTTAAATCAGGGGATTTGTTTCCTTCACGAATCACTCATGCTCCTGTTGGTCCTTTATCAACACCATGCTGAATAAAGTCTTGGATTTAAGGAGCTGATTGGATTTGTTCTGAACTTGTTCTTCACATAAAACCTCCCATTTCCTTCCAACCTCGAACCTTCACTTCATTTAAGTATTTAAGTCACTTTTCAATGCAACACAAAGTAATGTAAACACTAAAAGAAAAGGGAATTCCTATGAAGTCAGTTATTGCAAGTCAAGTTACTTCGAGTTATTGGAAATTTACAACACGATTATTAAAGACAGATGGATAAAAGCTGTAGTAGATAATTTTATATTATATAAATATATATTATATAAAATAATATTCTTTGTCATATTTGCTGAAACTAAATAAAATATTGTGTTCCTAATTGCATTTGCACAAATCCACTGGGCCTGAACAAATACAACCAATCCGAGACAAGGAAGATTGTTGATTGCAGAGTCTCATCCCCATGTTCTAAATTCAGATGCTTTGAGACTTAACGATCAACTATCTTCAAGCCACCAACCCAAAGCGTCTTTATATCTTTCTCAGCTCTGACTGGTTGTTTTCGTTCAGGCCCCGCGATTCCTGCAAATTCCATTAGGAGAACACGAACGGGCCAAAGGAACCAGATTTTTTTGCAGATTTGTTGTCTCATGTACTACTATCAGGACACAGTAAACATTTCAGCAAATATGACAAAAAGTTATTTTTATAAAAGTCACCTTCTGCAGCTTTAACCTCTTTCATTAACAATAAAATGGATTATTAAAATGAGATTGATCCTTTTTAAATTAAGACATTGGAGGGAAGCAGCTAGAATAAATACAAGCTTAAATCTTATACATTTACTTTTGTAGTGGTCTGGGGCTGTAATGGACCTGTTGGATACATTGGTATGTCCTTAGTCATACTTGCTGTTTTGCTCTGTATTTACAGTATGGACATAATACTTGCATGTCACACTGTGGTTCGACATTAATCATATTTTGTTCCTCTTGCTATGATGAGAAGATTAAAAGGCTAATAAGTACTACTACCACATATATGGCACGGTATCAATACTTTGGTTATCCACAATTGTGCTTATGACGTGTGTACTGAGACCCCGGCAGCAAGAAAATAAATCTGGGGGCTCTGTATGATGGAGTATAAGGGCCACTGTGAGGGGAGAAAAGGTTTTGAGAGTAGAGTTGCAATTTTCATATTTCAAGAATACAGTTGGATTTTTGCGAGAAAAAGTCATAACATTAAGGGACAAATTTGTTATTTTATAAGAAAAAGTCATAATATGCTCAAACACCATGGTAATTTTACAAGAAAAAAAATTATAATAAGTTAAAAATATCTATAGTTCAAGAATTAAGTTGTATTTTACATAAAAAAGTAATAACATTACAAAATATATCTATAACATAATTTTACAATACTTCAAAAATAAAGTAACTTAAGCAACTTCACAAGAAACATTTATTTTATAATATTAAATATTATGACATTATGATATAAGAATGAAGTTGTACTTCTATAAGAGCAAAAGTTTAGAAGAGTAATGTCAGAAAAATGAAGTCATGTTTCAGTTCTAACATTAGATTTTAATACTCTGTCGTAGTAAACAGGTCAGTCAGTTTCAACATGTCGAGTGAGAGATGTGGATGACTTCAAGTTATTTATATTTTTTTATCAATAAGAACTTTATTCTCAAAGTGCTTACTGGAAGGATACTTAAATTAAATCAGTCACAGGATGTGATGAGTCCATAAGTGAACGTGTTTTGAAGCATCAGCTTGAGCACAGCACATATTACAACCTTTTCTTGTAAAAATTACAACCGTTACTCAAAACATCAAAGCTTTTCACGTAAAGTTGCAACTGTTCTCAAAACTCTGTCTCACATAATTATGACGGTATTGGCGTTATAGCTATTTAGGCACTGAGATGGAGCACAGATCAATATTTAGATAGGAGAGGGCAGGTAGAGTATGAATCACTGAGTCAATGTGCAGATACACAATGACTCAAAGGAGAATAACTTTATACAAATCATATCAAAGCTTTGAATATGACCATATGGCTACGTCACTGCACACTCAGTGCAAGGAAAGAACTGTTTCATGTCAAAATAAATGAAACGAAACAATGAGTGCTTAAAGTGCAAGGTTTGGCAGATGAGGGATGATTTCTTTGTTATTATGATTTCTGTGCATTTCATCTGTCCTATTCCCATTAGACTATAGAATGGGTGTCCTCCTTCACCGCTGACTTCTGATTGGTTGTTTGTACAAACCAAACCACCCTTTTTCTTCCTTACTTTCTACTTCATATTTTTATTCCTCCTCTTGCACCGCAGTAATTCCCTCCTTCTCCTTCTTCCCATTTCCCACCAACTTCATATCCATTTCTCTTGCCATTCCCCTCAGATGGTACCCAAACTATCCCCCACCCCTGCACACCTCCTCCTCCTCTTTCTCTCTAGGATCCAGCCTCCTGTTCCTGTCCCAGAGCCTCCAACAGAAGTCCCATGGGTGTCCTCTTCAGACCAATACTCTCCAGTTTGTTCTCTAGCTTGTTTTTCAGGCTGCGCAGCCTCACCGACGCATGGACCAGAACCACTGTGAGGGAGCGACAGACACAGAGAGAGGGAATATATTATTGGCTAGTTAGCTAGCTAACAGCTCGCTAAGATTAACTAAGCTGACACACTCACAAAATTAGACTCTCACACTCTCAATTAAAAGTTTACATTAGAGACAGGCCTTTATTTAAACATTTTCCTGTTTTATATATATTTTCTATTACATATTCTATAATAGTAATATTATTATTATATTACTATTACAGAATTATATTAGGGTTAGGCGATTTGATCCGTGCAATAAATCAGAATGGAGCTTGCAGTGTGAACGCTACTGTTAATAAAGAAATGGTGGGTGTAAGGCTAGGTTGTTGGGCTGACAGCAACTGGTCAGACATGTCACCCAACCCTAAATTATATACACCAAAACAAATGCTTTATTGTGCACAATGCACTATGGAGCTCTGTAGATTTTAAAGCCATGTTATCGATTTCTTACCATAAAAGGAAGAAAATTAATGAACACTTGGTCCTGGATTTGTGACACTCTTTAAGCCTTTCATGGCACAGAATGCAATTGATTTTGTGGCATAAAATGACTTAAAAATGTACGATGCAGTATGCAAAGAGGTGCCGAGCACAGTGACAGTGCACATGTGGAGGAAAATAGTCGCGCACTGTGTCCTCTGTTTAATGTCAGTTGAGCTGTTGTGTTATTGTTAAGTTATTAAAAAAAAAAGTTATTTTTTTCGCATAGTGGCTTCAAGTGGGCGGTGGAGTGGGCAGATCGATCCCAAAATTTCGATGCTTAATAATATACAGTATATAAATAAAAATAAAATGCTTGCTAAGTTCCACTTGTCTCTAATTTGCATTTCAACACCAACCGTCCCATCTCATGCAATAAATCTGTTTTTCATCATGTTAGAAATTCATTTGGAGTAATACATCATGTAGAATATACAGAAAGTATTGCTGACAATGCACAACTCAGTTCACCTTCAGCCCTCAGGAATCTCAGAGATGGATTTCTCTAAATAAAACCAAAACAGTCTGCATAGGTGGATATGTGGCACTAAAGAGAAGTCAGAAAGTTGACTCTGTAAAATATAAAATAAATTCATTTTTGGAGATGTGCTAACTGGGTTGGTGCCCAAAACTACTGTATTCAGGCAAGTAGGTAGGTTAATTTCATGCTTTGTGGGATATACAGCGTGTGTGTGTGTGTGTGTGTGTGTGTTCCTGTCTCACTCAGTATAGGGAAGGCTATCCCAAACAGGAACACGGCAACGTCTCCCAGCACTGATATGAAGAGGTAACTGGCCAAAAGAATGGCCAACACAGCGACTGACGGGTGGTTTCTACGGAAACGGCGAATGGTAGCTTGGTTCTCGGCAGCCCAGACAAAACCCAGGAACAACAAGGTGACCACCGTCGCCCCAACAAACAACTGGAAGGGCTGAAAATACCTGAGAGAAAAGAGACATTAAAAACACACAGCATGTTAGAAATACTTAGATGGATAGATGAAACTATAGTTGTAGAGGCGAGGCAGTTTTTTTTTCTTATTGGGAACAAATCCCATGTGCAGAGCCAACGTAACAAAGAGTACTAACAAGTATTGTTTGTGTATCAAAGCCCGGTGTATCTTATTCCTCTGTGACATAGAACTCCATTGTTCCAGTGGCATTGCTCCATTTGCTGCCCCAAATATTCACTTGGATTAATCCACCGCTGAAAATAGTCCCCAACAAATGTGCTCCTGTTTGAGTAACGTTTGATGAAAACTACAGTGACCAGCTGTTTTGGGGAATTACTTAGCCTTTTATTTGAAGAGGAATTTACAGCTTCCTCCTGATTCTACAGCTTCAAACATACTGTATATACGGAGAGATTTTGGACAATGAGTCTCATCCTAAAGTGATGCAGCTCATTTCCTGTATATGTGCAGCAGAAGCTGATTTTTGTTTCTGCCACCAAACCAAAGAACAGTGTCTCATTCTCATTTTTCACTCTTAATCTGACTCTGTGGAGCAATCTTAAGTGTACTGTAATTTTCAGATGTTTGATAAATACAGGCCCCAGTGTGTCGGCAGTTACACCTGAGTGGGGTTTAAATTCTGGTTTCTGGTCTCTCTCAAGTGTACAGCCATTTTATTTTCAGATTCATTTGAGTATTCTGAGTTTAAGGCTTTAACAGAAATAGAAAGGATGTCTGTTCTCCCTTTAGCTGACTGACAGCCTGCCCTCTCATCAGGGTGCCAACCACAGGGGAGCTCCTCTTAATAAGACATGAGCTCCCCTGAATACACAATTGTGATTTTGGGTGGTATAAAAAATACTGAAAATATCAGCCCAGGAGGCCGCAAATGCCATAAATGGCCCAAAAAGTGTGATTTTCTTTCTTTGCATCGATGCATGTTGAGATGTTTTTAGGTATTTTTCCAATGAAATTGCAGAAGAAAGTGACATAATTCATTAAAAGTTGAAGACAATTTATTCCAGTGAGACAGGGATGAGAGGGTTGAATTTGCGTTAATTGTTGTGATTCCAACTTCCTGGAGGGACTGCAACATGCTATTTTTGCCATGGGATTATGTGTAAACGTACTATTGATGTAAACTATTGTTTGTCATCACTAATTCACTTTAAAAACTTCTATTCTTGCCATCACCACTGAAGCCCAGTGTCATTAACTAAAAATAAAATACACCCCCACTACAGTAGAAAAAGTGAGCTTCCCTGACAGCCGTGGTATAGTTCCCACACTGCCTCTCCATGGTGACAGGTGATGAAGACCATCAGAGAGGGAGCCCTGAGGCAGAGAGTGAGGTGTGGAGACAGAGGATTTCACTCTGATCTTCATCAGTTAATTCAAACTTACAGTGTGATCCCTCAGCTGTGAGTACAACAGTCTGTGTCATGCTGATGGACACGGCCCCCTGTCCCTGCTGCCGGGCATGCAAAGATCTCTCCACTCCCAGAGGAGGAAGATCCCATATCAAGTTCACAGTGTTTGTTACTACAGACTTCCAGTATGTTCGCTATAAGGGAGGGAGGGCGACCACATCAGATGATAATGAAACGTACCCCACTATGAGCAGGAGGAGCAGTGCGGACAGCAGGTAGTTGCTCTGGTAGTACAGGAGGTTGTTGATGATGCGGTTGTTCCAGCGCTCCAGGTCGCGCACGTCGGGCACGGCGAACCGGGCCGAGCTGAGGAGAAAATCATCCAGGCTCCTGAGGGGTGGCGGCTGCACGTCTGCCATCTTTCCTACACGGTAATAAACTTGGTTTCCCAGAATGCAACGCCAGGAGAAGGGGCGGGCGCAGGAGGGATGTGCCGGCTCGCTCAATTTTCTGGTGAGGCGCGTGCCCGAGCATCGAGAATGCGCTTTCGGTCTCGCAGAAATATTTGTAGCACTAATTGTTCACATTGACACAAACTGCTCATTTATAGCTTGTTTGGGTGGCATTCACTTGATATTCAAAGTGAAGTCAATACAGACATTTCTTACTTACTTAGCCTACTTACAGACCTGGCCTTCAGATGTTCGAGTTTTTATTTATTTATTTTACATAGCATAATTACATTTTCGTCTTTAATAGTCAGAAGCAAGAACGGCTGTGATTGCAGTGTTTTTTCAAAATCCTATTCACTTACAAAGTTAAAGGGCCAGTGTGTAGGATTTAGTGGCATCAAGTGGTGAAGTTGCAGGTTGCAACCATCTGGATACAGCTCAGCCTTTAAAGTGCTTAGGAGAAACTACGGGGGCTGCAATCACATCACTTGACTTTCTAAAGACTTTCTGGCAGCCTGGTGTGTCTTATACAGATGCTAAAGGTTACAATGAACAATGCCATCCATCTGCATCATGGATGTTATAGGATCCAGTGTTTCACAGCTTTGCCCATAACAAGGATGCTTTCACAACCTGTGTGATTTGGTGTCCAACCAATGGGTTACATGTCGATCTGTATAACTTTATATTTATTTCATTTGATTTGATTGTGAGATGTCAGTGTGAATATGAACCTGACCAGATCTGAAAGGAAAAAATGTATCTTGTGTATGTATCTTTCTTCCTGGGTTGGACCAAATGAACTGAACTAGAGGTGTAAAAGCGATGTGTTGCTGCTTTGATGTTGACTATTCTTATTTTACCTTGCAAGTCCCAAATACTTCATGGTAGTGCAATAATAAAGTAAGCATCCACACTGAGGAATGATATTGTTGCATAAACAGTGGCTCCAAGTACACACTGCATGCTCCAGCTGTGTCAGCATCCTAATTGGAAATGTATATTGATGAGCTGTTACGACTGTACATTGTGCAGAGAAAACAAGAAGAGAACCAGAAGGATATGGCTTCACAAAGTTCTTCAAATACAAGAGGAGTTAGGAGAATCCAGCACTCAGTTACAGGAGCTGTCGTCTTTTGAGGACATCAGTTAGGACTTCAGAGACCCCATCAGCGCCAAAGACTGTTTGGCAGAATGTCACAGGTTACATACTATAACACAATATCGTTCACTCTGACAGTGATCCCAACAGTAACGTTTGCCACTTTTGTTGTTATAGCTGTGGTGTGGACTCCGCCATCCACTTGAGTTAGTACAATTTTTAAAAGATATATTTATATATTTGACTATAAGACTGATGTAAGGCTATATTTTTATTATTGTCAACAAATTCCATGACTGACACCATCATTGTCTTTACTACTTTCTCTGTGGTTCTCAACCCCAAAGCCATTGGTTCCTGTTAAAACAATGAATCTTTAAAAATGCCTCACATATATAGTTTCATTTGTTAAATAATGAATAAATAAAGTAAGTTAACTTTACTGAAACAGCAGGTCACTGTAGTTTGTATCAAATGTTACTCAGACTGGAGGAACTAGTGCGATTATTGTGGACTATTTTTAGAGGCGGATGAGTACACATTGAGCATTTACGGTAAGTGTGTGTGGGATTGAATGAAAAATAAACTACAGCGTCCATTGTAATGAAGGAAGCTGCCACTCAGTGCAACAATGTGGCTCACTGATGTGTTTTTATTAACTGCTAATAATAATTACCTAGCCTACCATTGATTGTTAATTTTGGTCTTTTTGTGGGAATTGTTGGAAAATAAAAAATAAAAAATGAAGACAATCACACACACACTTACCCCTTTAACATCATGAACATACAATCCAAAAATATCTGAAGGAGCACAAAGACTTTTATTATGAAAGGGTTAGGAGAGAGCGAGAGGAGGAGGAGGATTGTCGGGAGCGCGCTCTGCTGTGCTCCCTG
>JAGRRF010010735.1:20567012-20585809 GCA_019097615.1 Morone chrysops
CTCTCTCTCTCTCTCTCTCTCTCTCTCTCTCTCTCTCTCTCTCTCTCTCTCTCTCTCCCCTCGTTTGCCTTGCGCACCGTTTATTCTGCCTCTCCCTCACTCTTTAATCTCTGTCTTTCCCCACAGTTAGTCCAGTTCTCTCTGTCTGCTGGCTGATCAAATGTCTGTCTAATTCTTTCTTTTTCACTCTTTCTCAGTGCTGCAAAGTAACTAAGTACATTTACTCAAGTACTGTACCTTAAGTAGCCTACTTTCCACTCTGTGTATTATCATTGCTTTTGTTGCTTTGTTGTAGGTTATACCAGACAATAAATTAAGTAATGGTGGAAAGTAACGTTACATTAAGTAATTTTATTCAAGTACTTTAAAGGGAAGGTACTTGTGCTTGACTTGTGTATTTCCATTTTACATGGGTGTTACTTAAATACACTACTTTACTTGGTCCATGATGCTTGTCCGCTACATTTTAGGCAGAAATATTTATGTTTTTTACTCCACTACATTTATCTGAGTAACTGTAGTTACTAGTTACTTTACAAACTAATTGTTTACATTCAAAAACTATGATCAGATTACAAATATGATACATCCTTATGGGTTAAACCACCTAATATAGATAACTAGCTCCAGCTCACCAACAAGTCAAATTCTACTTTGACATTAATGCAGCAGTAACAATAATCAAACAATTTAAAACTCATATAATGGCCCGGATTTCTGCACACTAATAAGTATTATTACTTGTGATACTTTGAGTAAATTCTTAAGTATTTTTAAGTAACATTTTCTGATGCAGGACTTTTGCTTGTAACAGCATTTTCCCATTGTGGTATTGCTACTTTTACTTTTCCACCACTGATATAAAGCAGTTCAAATCAGCTACTTACACGTTAAACCATGAATAATAACAATAATCCAACAATGGAATTCATATTAATTTAAAGCTGCATTGAGTTACTTTTATAACAAATATTCTTTGTCATATTTGCTGAAACTTTCACTATATCCTGACAGTAGTCCATGAGACACATAATCTGTGAAAAAAATCTGGTTCCTTTGGCTCATTCTAGCAGTCCTAACGGAATTAGCAAGAATCCACCAGGCCTGAACAAAAACAACCAGGCAGAGCCGAGAGATATAAGACGCTTTGTGTTGGAGGCTTGAAGTTGATTGTTGAGTGTCATTCCCAGGATCCCAAAGCGTCTGTATTTGACGCCCTGGGAATAAGATTAAACAACCAACTATCTTTCTTGGCTCTGATTGGTTGTTTTTGTTCAGGCCCGGTGGATTCTTGCTAATTCCGTGAATTCCGTAGAACGAGCTGGAGGAAGCTGATTTTTTCACAGATTATCTGTCTCATATACTACTGTCAGAACACATAGAAAATTTCAGCAAATATGACATAAAGTTATTTTTATAAAAGTTACCTACTGCAGCTTTAACACTGCATCTATAACACTGATTTACAAATTGAATACATGAGCTATAAAATGTACCCTCACTATTATCATTATCCTGTATTTGCCACAGTGGCTGCAGTTCAGAAAAGCTGCACTTGTAGTACATTTTGCTGGGAATACTTATGTGCTTTAACCCTAACCCTACTACAGTAATATTTTAAATGTGCAGGTTTACTGTTAATTTAGTATTTTTACATTGTTGACTTTCTACTTCTACTAAAATAAATGATTTACTTCATTACTCTCCCTCCAACCTCTCCTTCTTCTCTGTGTGGCTGTGTCTCTCTACAGGTGTCATTTGCATCAGTATGGGAAATAAACCGTGATAGCCTTTGCTCACTTAAAAATATTCAATTTCAAGAAAAAGTCATGCATTCAAAATGTTATTTAGGGGCACTTGGGCAATTTAGTAGTGCATGTCCATAAAGTTGATAGACTCTTAAGAGACAGATAACCAAATGATAACAATCTGTGCAGTAGAAGCAGTATCCAGACTCCCTAGAGTCAAGCTCAAAACAATACTGAAACATACATTTCCCACAATGCCACTCACTAGGCATATTTTTTTCCTTCCAAATCCTGAATTTGAACTGTAGACATCATAGGGGGTTATTTTTGCAGACTTTGATGTTTTTGGTGTGGATGAGGAATGGTGATGCAAACAACAACAAATATCTTTATTTTATGCATATCACATGAGCAACAGGTGTCCAATCTTAAGGCAACTGTGTAATCACGTCCAGACAACAATAAAGTAATCATCTATAGGCGACAACAACTGGACAACAAACTGATAATTTAATAAACAACAAACACTCCCATTAATTAAAAGGAAAAAAATAAAAAATAAAAAACAAGATAGAAATTTCAATTAAATGTATTAACAGCAATATTGATTAATTAAAAATACTACCTATTATCATCAATAACACTAACATAAAAATAGAAGAAAACCTTTAATATTACTGACAGACACTATCATAAGTCAAAGTTGTTCTGCAGTTGGTCGTGATGATTCATTAAAAATTAAAAGAATAATATCGTTTATAATGTTTATTTGAAAGATTGTATCCTCTCATGCATGTATAGGGCTCAGTTTAATGGGCAGTGAATTTAATATCTACTTATTATCTGCTAACACAAGAATAAAACTCCTGATTCATAAATCAACAACATTACATGCATTGATAGAAAAGAGGGCAGAAGCAAATAATTGTTGCCAAATTCGAGTTGAGGATTCTACTGTTTCTCGTGTTTAGTAATAACAATAATGCTGCACTCATCTGCTGATGGGAAAATCAGCAATCTGTGTCTTCCAAGTCATCTGGTACAAAGCATTGTATTCATTTGCAGATTTTTCTGAAAATCCATCCTGGAGGACACATTTGTTGAGTCATAGAATAAATCACCTTTAGTTCTTGTATTTCCCATTAAAGTAGAAGAGAAGAGGGGAAGTAGAATATTTGTTTTCTTGCAGAGAGTGAGATGAGAAGACCGATACCATTCCCCATCTGTCCTATGAATATAAGGCTATAGCCAGCAGTTGGTTAGCTTAGCTTAGCTTAGCACAGAGACTGGAAACAGCTAGCCTTGACCTTTCCAAAGGTAACAAAATCCACCTAACAATGTTTCTAAATCTCACCAATTAACATGTTCTATCTTGTTTGCTTAATATGTTCAAAAACTAGTGTAAAAATGTACATTTTTGGTTTTACTGCTAGCTGTTTCCCCCACTTTCCAGTCTTTGTGCTAAACTGTGCTAACCTGCTATTTGCTCCAGCTACATACTTAAAGGTCCAGTCTGTAACATCTAGGAGGATGTATTGGCAGTTAATGAAATATAATATTCATATATGTTTTTGTTACCCCAGAATGAGCCATTTTGGTTATTATGGTTCTACACTAGCCCAGAACGGACAAACCGACACTGACACTAGATAGGGCCTTTCACATTTTTGCGGCCACCGTAGTGTCTACTACGTGCTCAAAATGCAAGCAGTATTGAGTTGGTTACAATCTGCAACTAAACCTCTAGATGCCGCTAAATTCAACACACTGGTCCTTTTCTTGGAAAAAAAAATAATATATTATCTGTCCAACTATTCTTTTAAGACATTTCTCTTGCTCCATTCCCTCTGGAAGAATAATGCTTCCTCCTGTTTAGTGCCATAAATCCTTTGGTTGTATTCCTTGTTGCACCAAACACAGTGCCAAAATTAGACTTTTATTAGTTTGAAAGAGATCACAAAGCTTGCTGGAAAGTACGGTTTTCCTCTAGTGTATGGGTTTTTAAAAATAGAATAACTGTTAGGGATCTGGTTCTGTTTAGCAAAACAGATTCAGTCATTTTTTCTTCAGGTAATATTTTTTTTATGGAGGTCATTGTTAGAAAAACTGAAAGGTCTCAGCTACTGTCAGCTTCTCTGTATCACAGCACCAGCTGAATGCATAGATTGTCCTGTTTGTATATTATGTCCATAATGTGGTAAAAAATCAAAAAGTAAATGAAAATTGCAGTTTAGACAACTGCCAAGACCAAATTGCAAGAAGCCTTGATGTTGTTTTTAGCGAACCGTCTCCAGACATCTAAATTGGTCCTCTGGTTTTGTCTGAATCTATGACCTACTTTTAAACATGCACACTAGAGAAAATCATTGTGTTTAAGCCAAACAGCCAACTTTTCCATCTTATGCATTTAGCTGTCATCTTGATCCAGAGTAACTTACATTTGACATTTGCACTTTAACTGAGGCTGAGGCTGTTGTTGGGCATGTGGTCTATTTGACTTAATGATTATCAGGTCTTAATATTAGTTTGAGTGTGCAGGGAACACAAACAGTGGACAATCCATTCTAATTCCCCCAGTTATTCCCAATTATGTGACAATTACAGTATGCAGTTACATTCATATATTAGCCATTATGCTGTTGATTTACACATTAGCCTTTAAGACATTTTAGTGTAGTGTGTTCATCATCATCCATCATGTTATGTAAAGAGCTGCTCCCCTAAGGACAGGGCAGGATCGGGGATCAACAGCCGGTTGCACCAGCTGTTTTGAAATTCAAACTTAGTCTCATAGTGTTTACTGAGAGAGAATTCAAGCATTACTCAATTTAAACAGGTTGCACCACTAACACTAATTAGTTCTCACTTTAGTTAGATCTACTAACTGCTAGCTGTAACTGGTACACAACTCTCTGAACCTATGTTGGCGTGCCAACTATCGGCAGTGTGCTCACTTGCATGCATGTGTGTCCTTGTGTGTGTGCACAAGAGCAAACAAAACAGGGGCCCACATGTAAAACCTTAGCTCCAGCGTGCTACTTCCAAGTCCAGTCAGTGTGCTTTTTAAGCATAACACCATACTAACTTAGACACACCATATAGAAATTAGGTTGTTCCAAAAAAAGAAAAAATGGCTTCAATTATAGCACCCATGGGTCCAAAAGAACACCGTCCCTTCAAGTTAAGCCAATGACAGACCAGTATATTGCCTGAGACACTTGTGGAACGAAGGGAACCACCCTCCAAATACATTTTCCTCTTCCCAACACTGGACACTGGATGTTGTAAGTTCCTGGTCTAAGTTCTGTGATACACTCTGACTGTGAATCTATGCTAGTCAGTGCATAACAGAACTTTGCCCCGTGTCTGAAAACTCTTCACAAGGACAGCTGGATGGATGAGTGAAGTGTGTGCAGGAGGATGGTCAAGATCTTTGGCCATTTCCACACCAGGAGAATGAAACAATTAAATTCTGCAGAGATAAAAGAAACTACAAATGCAGTCTGGGGTCCAGTGTAGAAAGTGGCTGGACTGGGTGTGTGCGAATGTGTGGACCAGAGTGAATGTAAAGTAGGGTGTTGCTGGGAAAGCAGGCTTTATCTGGATAATAAAGGTTGATACTCTACGCTGGCCAGGTGTGGGAGGAATGGCTGAGCCTGTTAGCTGTGGCAATATGAAGCAGACCTCTCCCAGTCCTCGATGTTTCCCTGAGGTGACTCAGCAAAGCTAAAATATTTAAGACGTTCTCTGTGTTTATTGTTGCAGGAACCTTCCCTCTACACAGTGAAAGCTGTTTTCATCCTTGACAATGATGGCAACAGACTTCTGTCAAAGGTAAGGTTAAAGGGCCTTACCAGTGTTGTTACATTAAGGCCATTAAATACCAATATCTTACTGCACTGCAGACCTTCCAAAGTATACAAAACATAAGTTTAATTTCATTCAATGTAAAGCTTAACATGTAGTTTGCATTTGTTAGTAGTCCTTAAACCCCAAAGTATTTAATATGTGGATTACCTAGCCTTACGTATTTGTTTTCCTATAGGGGATTCAAATTGTAAACCCTCAGTGAAAGGTGTTTTTCATAATTCCTCTGACATTTTGACATTTTGGGAATTTCGTTAATTTGTTTTTTCACAGAGAGTTAGATTAGAGAATTGATTCCACTCTCATGTCCGTACAGTAAATATGAATCCACTACCAGCAGCAAACAAGGAAATCAGCAAGTTTGGCTTTGTCCAAATCTAACACAATCTGAGGTGAATGAAAGCCAGCCTGTGTTTTGCCAGTATAATTCTAAATTCTAAAGTGAAGCAGCGGCAGTAGCAAATGTTGGAAAGAGCACTCTGCAGATTTACCATTGCACTCACGATATAGTGGCATCTAGTGGTGAAGTTGCAGATTGCCACTGCTGCCGTCTGTATCCAACGACCTGGGAATGAGAACGGACACTGAAGTGTGTAGGAGAAACCACGGCTGCCACAAAAAACGCAAAAGAGACAGAATTGGGTTTGTCTGTTCTGGGCTACCTGGTAGACTCCATGGAACTTGAGTTGCGGCTTGTGTTGATAAAAACGGCTCATGGAAATCCATAGCTGGAGTTTCCGTAATGGCACCAAACTAAACTCCTGTTTCCAGGATAACTGAAATGCCCGCTTGTGCTTCCGCTCTTCTTTACCTGCTGCCATTTTCTCGTGAGCGCCCCATCAGTACTGAGCATGTGCAACACAGATGTGAAGGAAGGGAGATGACCTTTTACCACTTTCCTGATTGGGCAAGTGAGTTACCCAAAGTGGCATTTCACTGCCCCGAGCAAGTGGACAATCCTTACTGTCATTACAGAATGTAAATACACTGAACAGCTATTTCTCTTATAACACAGACCATAAATGGTATCAAAAACATAAAAAATACATTAAATAGTGAGGATTATAACTTTAATGGACTAAAACATGCAAAACTACTGGTATAGTCCCCTAGTACATTTTGCATATCTGCACCTACATACATCCGTTCTTACATGTTTAGAGGGACTACTCCCAAAGAGAATGAAACCCTTAACACAGCAGGGTGTGTGCCAAAGTTCATTCAGTCCTTCATGTGCTGTATGTGTCTGTTTCAGTACTATGACCGTGAGCTTTACCCCTCCATGAAGGAACAGAAAAACTTTGAGAAGAATGTCTTCAACAAGACACACAAAGCAGACAGTAGGTTCCTCTCTTTCTCTGTTCTTGTGTGTGCTGGATGTGGCCCTCCCTGCGTATTGTACTGAACACTCACACACGTCTCCAATGTCATCTGTTACACATTCTACCGTCTAGCAGCCAAACACACATGACACTAGCCTAAAGCGTTTTTTTTACAGTAGCCTTAGTTAGTGTGAACCTTTAAAATCAAGAAAATGGTGACTTTTGGGTCTTCTGCTAGCTTTTAAACCAATGCTACAGGTATTTGTCTGTTGAGTGAAACCAGATGGACACTTGCAGTTTCATTTTCAGGGTTTAGTAGGATTTCACACAGCTGACACCTGAGTCTCTGGCCCTGTTCTCTGTATCACCCACCCAGTATATTCCTCCTTTTGTTCTAAACTCCTCCTGCATTCCTCTCTTTTTTATCTCTTTCTTCTCCCATGTCATGCTATATCCCTTCTCCTTCCCTCCCAACTCATCCTTCCTTTGTCCTGCTCTCCCCTTCCTTAAAGCATCCCATTACTCCCTCTGTTTCTCTCACCCTTCCTTGTCTCCTCCCCCCCTCTATCCCCATTCTACAACTTCTACCTTCTTTTTCCATCTTTTTCTTTTTCCTGCTCATTTTCTACCCCATCTTTTCCCCTTCTTTTCCTCTAGCCTCCCTGAATGAATGGAGCTTGTTATAAATCTTTGTATTTTAAATTTTCTGTTGTATGTATTTTTGGATCCTGCCTAGGTGAAATAAAATGTAAAAAAGAGTTGCCTGTCCTTTTTCTAATCCCTAACCCATCCCTCTCTTCTTCTCTCTGTAGATGAGATAGCTTTCTTGGAAGGGATGACTATTGTCTATAAAGGCAGTATAGATCTCTTCTTCTACGTGGTGGGAAGTGCTCAGGAGAACGAGGTAAATTTACTTTTCTCTGTAAAACCAATATTTTTTACAGATAATGATCAAATAAAATTATTTTAGGTGCCACAGAGCTCCTTTTCTGCAGCAATCCACATCCAACGAAAAAAACCATTGGCTTTTTGTCGAGGACGAGGCTGTCTTCCAAGTTGGCCTAAGAAAAGACGTCATCCCTGCAGAACTTTATAGTTTGCTAACACGTTTGCCATATCAAGTTTTTAGCTTGCTCTTGAACTGAGTAAATGAAGTAATTCACCTTTAAGATCGAGCTTTGTTATCTCAAAATTGTCCTCCTGTTTCTTGTTTTTATTCTCTCTCTGCAGCTGATGCTGATGTCGGTACTGAACTGCCTGTTTGAGTCACTCAGTCAGATCCTCAGGTACGTTCTCTCATCAAGTCATCAAGCCAAATGTTACATCATAAACAACATGAATTATTTGATGCATTCAGGATATTGAAAAATTGACAAAAATAAGAGACATCTTACACAGAAATGTACAATCTGACAGCTTCAGTCATGTTGCTGGAGTGACAATAACAATTTTCTAGGGCTGTAGTCGACCAAAGAAAATTTTGCTTTGCTAATCAAAGCTACACAATATTGCCAAGAAAATGAATTCCTGCACTTTAGCCATTTGGTATTCACACGTAGCTAAATCGTTACCTTAATGGCTTTGTCTATAAAGTCAATTTACATACGACAGGAACATACAAACACACAGATACATAGCAAAACAAAGCTTACGCAGTATAAAGCGAAACCGCTCCGAAAAAAACAACGTGAAAAACATCATCATCATCATCATCAAAAAACACACTGCTCTCACGACTGTCCCTCACTATTACCAAAAGCCCACGGCCTGAGGCAGTAGCCACTTAGCAACATGCTCAAGCAAGGTTCAGCAGGCTAAACAACACAATAAACACTAAAAGCCATAAAAAATGGCAAAACTTTTTTTTCTCAGGTTTGAGGTCGGGTCACGGTCAGCCAGTAATGTAATCAATCCATCATTGAGCCTTAACAGTAGTAAAATGCACACATACACACACACATCAAAATAAACTTTATCCATTCCGCTCTTCTGTCCTCTGACGCTGGGGACCGATGTAGAGGTTAGTTTGGGGAAGTTGTGAAGACAGGGGTGTTTTGACTTCCTGACTTACAGTGTTGTCTATTGAACCATATGATTATAAAACCATTATAAAAACAGTTGTTGAGTAAAACATATTACATACATAATCAATTATTTCTTACAATGTAGTCCACCACCCAAAACTAAAATACAGCAGGTGTACATGTGTCCCTCCCGCCCCTGAAAATAATGGATTAAGGAGTGCTTTTTGATCATTGAAGTGACACCAGGGATTGTCTGACCAATGAGATTGAGAGAGCGTATCGATCAACCAATCGAAGGAGTCAACCCTGCATTTATCACCTACATTTCTTCATGCACATGCACTGTCATGATATTGAGGCATTCTCATGCATGTAGTCTCAGCATCATCAATGCTAATCTCCACACTAACATTGCCATCCCTCCACCACAGCCTCTTAGGGACATAACGGGTCTCTCTGTTGAATTTGATGTAAAAGTCAACAGCAGTGTCTATTTTTTACCTGAAAGACAATCATGATTTAATTAGAAGAATGTTTGACAAACAACTCAGCTGAATGACGACAATATGACACCTAGTTCTCATTTTTACATTTTAGATTTTAGAAAATGCCAAGATGAGTTTGCAAAGCCATCTGCGTGTGTGTTGCACACCAGGATGCCTCACTGTTGACTGCAACATTATCAGCCAAACAGTGGCTTGATGTGGTTGCTATGGTAACCGATGCAGTAATGCAGAGTGTAAGCGACAGAGACACTGAGAGATAATATTATTATACAGTATGAAAGATTATAGGTTATTCTAGGTTGCACAGTTCAATATGTAAATGTCCAGAATGTAGAATTACAGTGTAAAATCAAAAAAATTGTTTACTGGTCTCGTCATTTATTTAAACTAGAATAGTAAGTAGTCTCCATGCAGGCCTGTTAATAATGTTGTTACACAAATACTGTATCATTGTATTCAAAGTTCCATTTGGTGTTGTTGTGTCCTGCTAATTAGATCTGTTAAAGTAGAACAGAAGAATTCGATTTTTTATAATGGAGGATATGATGAATGGACTTTGTGGATCGGTTAACTATTGTTCCTCAAGAAACAGTGCCACTGTAGTTCCACCAACCTCCACTAAAACCACAAGTAGTAATTTTTACAGATAGAAGAGCCAGACTAGCTATTCCCCCTCCTTCCAGTCTTTTTGCTAAGCTAAGCTAGCCATCTCCTGGCTCCAGCATGGATCTTTTCATCTAATCCGTCCCAAGAAAGCCAATAACTGGATTTTCCAAAAATTTTGAACTGTTCCTTTCCTTGGGAGAATGATCAAAATGTTTGAAAATAAATATGATATTCAAGGGGATCCAGAGTATTATGGACTTAATGTGGCTAATTGTTTTTTTCTGCAGGAAAAATGTGGAGCGTAGGTGTTTACTGGACAACATGGAAGGAGTGTTCCTGGTTGTGGATGAAATCATTGATGGAGGGTAAGAGAGAAATAACGTTTACAGCTGATTCGAGTTAAAGAATGTATGTAATGTGCAAATGTTCCATTTATAAAAGCAACTGAAACACAAACACATTACAAAAACCTTGTGTAATTTTACTGTCCATTCAAACTATCTTACACATGAGCTAGCTTAGCTGTTTAGTCTATAAAATGTCAGAAAAGAATGCCATAAGTGCTCCTAGTCCTGCTTGTGCTGTATTGATTGGTTGCTTTATCCTGTTGTCAGGGTGATTCTGGAGAGTGACCCCCAGCAGGTCCTACAGAAGGTTAACTACAGGGTAAGATGACAATCATTGCCCTTTACCAGTCATATCAATGTATTTATTGATTTGAATCATTGGGAAATCTAATGGAAACCAAATGTTATATTGTATAAAACAATCAGAGCAGCTGTTTGGCCTGTTCAGAAAGACAACGTTAAGACTCCCACAGCTTTTCTCATCAGCTCCTTGCCTACTCTTACCTGCTTTACCTTTCTTTCTCTCCCTCTCCTTGTCTCTCTCCCTCTGATTGGTATCAGCTAATGTCAGAGCCAGCCTATGGCTTCGTCCTGTTTGATTACATCACTGGTAACCTAGAGGGACAAACAGACAAGAGCCAGCTGCTGTAGACAGACAGACAGAGGGTGAGAGAGAAATTAAGAGAAAGATAGTGAAGTGGAGAGAGAGCAGGAATGAATGAGAGTGAGAAAGAGACAGTGAAGGGGCGCAGGAGGGATGGGCGAGACAGATGAGGTAAATCCACGGCGAGAGAGCATGCTGACTAACAGAGTGAGAACAGAGCTTTTTCTATATTTAAAGTAGGGCTATCACAAAACAGATTTTCACTACATGATGATCATGGCCAAAAGAATTCACACTAATTGCGATATCTATGAAAATGAAAATGCTGTAAATTTGCCTTATTTTTTATATATCCTTTTTGGCAATTGAATTGCAGGAGAAAGAGTCTGTAAAGAAAACTGTGCAAAAGTGTAACAACAAGAACAATTACACTGAGTGTGAACCACAAAAAGACTACGGAAAGAAATGAAAATTATTAGAGCACTTTACTTTTACACAATATCATCATATGTATATTGTAGTCCCTCCAGACATGTATCAAGATACATGCAGATAGTCTGCTTGGAACAATAATGCCTATCTGATATGTTTTATGTTTTATCTCCAAAAAAAAAAAGGGGGACTTTAAATACCAGAGTTATTGTGAATAACGGTATATCGCAACACCCCTGTATTAAAATCTTGATCTGCTGGTGTCACTTGAGGAAAAGTTAGAGGATGAAACAACATTACTTTTGGTGATCCTCTGAGGACCATATGCAAAATGTCAAGGCAACCCCTCCAATAGTTGTCGAGTTATTTCAACAACATTGTGTCGACCTTAGAGCCACACCACGAGCCTAGCTATAAACTCTAATGAGTTGTGATTGGCTGAGCTGTTAACCAACATGTTTGAATGTCACTGATCCACAGTATGTAATGGTGTTTCTACAGATCTGGTGGTGTGTGCAGTGCTTTGCTTTTGTATTGTGTGTGTGTGTGTGTGTGTATCAAGTATTTAGCATAAGTTTTGCATGTTTCTCTTGTACACCCATTGATGTCTTTAATAATGTCTTTTTTTCTTACAGGCGGATGAAAATCCATTATCTGAACAAAGCGTGGCCCAGGTAACACACATACACTTTAATAATACTGATAGAGTTGTACACACATGTCTATAAATAGATTAACGTTACATATACATATATGCTGTAGTGCAGTTATGTACACATGCAGATACACACTAATATGGTAGATGGCAATACTTTGTGCACCTTGTGTTTCCCTGCAACAATGCCTGCTGCAATATTTTGTCCTTTAACTTGCTGTCTATGCCAGAAAGGGGAATGTGCTGTGTCTGCGGTTTGTGATCACCTTGCGCAGGCATTTTAGCAAATATTTTTACAAAGTAACACACAATGTTAATGGCTGACATGCAGTGTGACAAACATTAACTACTGACCAGATGAGTGTTCCCTTACAATGCCAGAATTGATCTTTCTTTAGATCGTCTTTTTTTAAGTTTGCCATTTTGGAAAATAAGCTTAATAAGCTTAGATTCTCATGTCTGTACGGTAAACATGAAGCTACAGCCAGCACCTGGTTAGCTTAACAGCTGGAGGAAACAGCTAGCCTGGCTCTGTCCAATATTTCTGTCCAAGGTAGCAAAATCCACCTTCTTTTGATGGTTAAAACCTGTATTTATATGGTAAAATATAGATTAAAGGTTAAAAACAACATTACTTATGTCTTTTTACCATAATAGTAGACGAAGTTCTACCATATTTTTTACAGTAAAGGTCTGTCACAGCTGCCATATTGTTTTTGTTTTTGTTTTGTTTTTACAGTGTGCCATTGCTGGTTGTTCCCATAGATTGTAAAAAAGAATAAATAATGTTCCTGGTTATTTGCACGCCAACGTCCGGAACTTCAAGCCAGGAAAAGGGTATAATTTTGCCATCACAGCCGATCGGAGCTGTAGCAGATAAATACCCAGAACTACTGCAGAGTAATGAATTTCGATTGTACCCTTATTCACAAGACAAAAGCCAGATGTTAGTGGGTGTTAGTTGTTTTTTTAGTCCAATGTGAAAGGTGCTTTAGACAGTCAGATTTATTTACCTTTGGACAGAGCCAGGCTAGCTGTTTCCCCGTTTCCAGTCTTTATGTTAAACTAAGCTAACTGGCCAAAATGTTGAACTATTCCTTTAATCCTGGCAATGTGGACAGGAAGTTAAGACAGAAGCAGAAATGGAACAGACTAAATGGGTGAACTGCATGAAAAAATTCACATTTAACACAAACGTACACTCCCAGATACGTGCAGATATGGTTATACATACACACGAATACTCAGCCACTCATACAGACACACAGTGCTGGCTGCAAACACTGCATGTCGACCTCATTTCTATACTGTTATTAGCATGTAAACCTCGCAACTGCTTCTCTCTGGAAGCATTAGCTTGTAGTATAACAGAGCTTAACTCCCACACTCGTCATGGCAGAAGGCTGGTTGTTCTCTGACGGAATGATTGGTAGCAGTTTGACATCTTTCTGCAGATTCACCAGATGCATGCTAACGCTTTAGCTCACCATGCATGCTGAGATAGCAGCTAGCTTGGCTTCATCTCAAAAGAATGGGACAGCACTAACAGGCTCACCTGTGAATGAACGGATTGATGGATAAATAAATGGATAGCTGGATTAAAGCGCTGTGGCTCACTAAGTACTGGACAGATGTAAAACTGCGGTGCTGATCAGAGAGCTCTTTTGCCAAAAAACAGTTTTTTATTGCAGTCATTACTGTTTTTCTGATGTGCTTCCTTCTGACTCCCTGCTTGTGTGCAGGAATGAACATGTGCACAGACATGTTTCTGTGCTTGCTTGCTTGTAGAGAAGAGTGTTTGTGTGTGTGTGTACTCATGCTCTAAGCTCTTCTTTCTGTTGCTTCAACCCTGACAGCACATAACAGAGAAACTGGCTCTCACCACTAACGTAAGTCTCTGCTAACAAAAGCCCTACACTGCACTACAAAGCTTATTCTATTGTAACACTGCATACTGCATGCTGCCACACCAGCCTACTCTTCCATAACACTGAAAAAAAGGTTCACTGGGTCAAAATCGAAATGTTGGTAATGGTTAAAGTAGAGAATCAGTAGCTCTTAAAGGCTAAGGTAAGTAGTCCAGTAAAAATGAAACGACTACTGTCCAGCTTTGTGTTAATCAGAGTCCATGGTGTTAAATATATATTCATTTATTTATTTATTTAGTTATTTAATCATGGATAAACCAACGTCTTTCAAGGGTTTTCATTAGGGTACCTCCACCCACTCTGATGAATGGGTTTATCCATGATTGAATAAAGGATTTTTATATTTATAATCAGTGCCTCAGATTGTTTTGAGACTGCCAACCAACACTATGGGCTTATAATAACCAGGCTGGATAGTCAGTGTTCTTTTATTCAATACTGGACCTCTGGAAGTTTTAGAACTTTTTAAAGGTTGGGGAAATTGATTTAGAATTTAATTTCGTCCATGTTTATGTAGGCACATATCACACAAAACGAGATAACGAGGGATTTGTATCTTTATTTATATTACCTAATTTTCTAATTTAAACAATAGCTTGAAATTTGCCAGTTTGGACATCAGGACCCCAAGGTTGAGAGAAGGTTGTGAATCTCTGACTAAAACACAGTGTCTCCTTAGGGACAGTGTAATCTGTTGTATCGTATTGTATCATATACCATAATGCTACAGTATCAGTGCTGTCTATATGCAAGGTTTTTCCTCTGGGCAGGGGGATTACATATACTAAAATAGTAAGAGATGTGTATCAGTGTACACCTTCCATAGCAAGGCAGCAGCCTCGCATGTTAGTCTTTCATGTAATCTGTGGTGTTTATTGAGGACAGTCTTTTGTTCCCTGACTTTAGTCTTGAAGGCAGTGCCTCTTCCCTAAAATTTCACCACGCCTTTATAGAAGCACTAGCCAGATTGGGAGAAAAAATGTCCATTCATTAAGATGTATGCAGGGGTATGAAATGAATGAGTATAAATACTAGTAGCTGATCAAGAGTACACAGCTACATTTATGACAAAATAGACTCAAAATGACTAATTGATTATCAAACTAGGCAAATAATGTTTTAGTTGATAAGTCGATTAATCCAACAATTGTTGTAGCTCTAGTTATACTGATATATCTAATTGATTATTATTATTATTATTATTATTATTATTATTATTATTATTATTATTATTATTATTATTATTAGTATTACATTAATGTGTAAGTGGCATTTAATTGTTGAAGTTGGTGCTAATTCTAATACTGAGTTTTATCAGTGTATCAGTTTTCTGAAATATAGTGGAATACAGGTAGATTGTAGAATAAAATGACTCTCCTACTCAAGGAAAATACAAGTAAATGTACTTAGTAACATTCCACCTCTGATCAATGCCACCCAGCCACTGTTACCTCACTGAGAATTCAAAATCAAGGTCCATCCTCACTAAATGCATAGTTCACAGAGGTAAAAGCTATGCTACTGTACAGTACAGTATACAGTAGTATAACAACAATTACATAGAACTGCCTAACACTTCAACATATAAAGTTGTAACAAATGCCTCCATATGTAGAGTATGAACACTGTAGCAAGCAATACGTTACACTACAACACTGTATAAACCTGTTATATAGATGAAAGCAGCAGTAGAACACTGTAAGGGCCGGATGTGACTGCATTTCCCAGGACCCCACACTGCAGTGAATGTTACCTTAGTTCCATGTGCCCTCTGCTGTTAAATATGAGGAACAACAATGGTAGATTTTAGTAACGTTTCCTCACTGACCATTGGCTTTTTTTCCTTTCAAAAGTCTATTCATCTTGTATTTTACCTGAATCTTGATATCCCTGCTCACACCAGAACACACTTGTCTTATATTTAACCCAGTGTGAGAACCACTGGTTCTGAAAAAAAAGATTAAACTTTATTTAACTCAGGCTACTAAGATAAAAGAATTCAGCAGTTAAAAGTGGAAAAATAGATTTTAGATTTTAATGAGTATCTTTAATTAATAGTTCCATTAACATTTCACAATAATTAATAGTAATTTAATAGTAAGTAATTGTAGTAGTAAAACATAGTAATCAATTACAGCGCATGTAGGCCTGTGTTTTATGGTATGTGATACAAGGCACATTTTCAGGCGATAAATATCCCTGTTGTCAGCACTCGAAATTAAGAATGTCCTCGTTGTCCTGGGGTTAATAAAAATTGCACCTGGGACACAAACATACAGTGTCTGAGACAATTCTGGGACAGTAGAGAAAGTTGTTATTACAAATGAAATGGTTAATTTTATACATCATGGAATACATGTCATTTGAATTGTTCAAAAAAATGTGAGGTAGCACAAGCTCTAGGGTACGTCACACGCACGCTTACCCACACAAAATCAATCATAGAGAGTGTTGCCAATGTGGTGACTTTAGTGACTTTTAACTATTTGGAACTAGTTTGTTAAGTCCTAACCCTGCCTGTTGTTAATGATGATATGTACAGTTCATGAGTTATATAATGCACTGGTATCCCCCTGAGCACACTTGTATTTGTGACAGTTCAATGTGTGTGCCGTACAGACTCCATTCACTGTTCCACACTGACCAACTGTACAGTACATAAGGTCATTAAGATGACATGCACAGTTCATGAGTTATTATGAGTTATGTAATGTATTCTAACCTATGGAGGAGGCCCATTGAACCCCACAGTGTAACTCAGCTCCTGTATAAAGTACAAACTCTTTTATAGTTATGCACTATAGAGCAGTGGTTCCCAACCTTTTTCCTGACGCAACTCCTTTTCTATTAACTGACTAAGTCACATATTTTATGGAAATTTCATTTTACATTAGATTTATAACACTAACAGCACCGAACAACTGATAAACTGTACAATGAACACAAATATTGAATACAACAGCTGCAGGAGATTTGTGTAAAACAAGTGAATTGGATGAATTTGGATTATTTCCTGTGGCTATTGCATTAAAGAAGAGTTTTCCTGATATTTTTAAGAACTTTTAAAGTAATTCTCTGTCTGTGCTGTCAAAGAGTGCAGACTCTGTGACTATAGCGTTTGCTCAGGTCTTCAAAGTTTAGGTCTTAATTAAACATCTAAACTTAAAAAACTAAAAAGAATAATTTAATTTAGTTTTTCTGCCTGTGCACAAGTGTTTTGATGCCCGGTACTTATATTAACATAAGCACAACAATCAGACGTATTTGTTTAAAAATGCTTCTGTAGATTATAGTTTACTGTATTATACTTAATATTTAATGGTGTTTTCTTCATGATATTACACTACATTTAGCTACATATGTATTTTTCTTCTATTAATACATATTCTGATTCTTTCTCTCTGTTTTCCAGGTTCTGCAGTCGGCCAAGGAGCAGATCAAATGGTCCATACTGAAATGACTTGGACCAGACAAATGTAGGATTCTCAAGAGAGAGTCGTTTCTAGTCCCAAAGCTATTTTTTATAGTAACAGACTAAAAGGGAAGGTCACTGCGAGCCTGTTGGCTGCTTTATATAGCAAATAACCAGCCAGTAATAGGATCTAGTTTCTATGTGTGATGGCATTTTGTTACATTGCGTGTGTAATTAATTTATTTGGTTTGAGAGTGAAGTCAGTCGGCACTCTGAGAAATGATCCAACAGGCCACATGACACCAGAAAATGACTGCTAAATGGTAGAGCTGAGCTTCTGTAAAAGACTGGGCAGTTATCAGTTACCAGAGGAAAATACTGGAAGTGATTAGCAATCAATGATCTGTTACTTTTATTTTGGTGGAGCTGGATCTTCCACTCTCATTGTCTCAAACAAGAAGACGACTGTAGAATTTTATTGGTTTTGCTGTTTTGCATTTTGTTGATATGAAATTTTTTAAAATGACAATGTTTTATACATGATGATATTTTTCCCCACAATGTTACATATGCTAATCATTTTGGAAAAATCTTGTTTTTCCAGGGTGGGTATACTTTAAGCAAACATTCACATCAATGTAAGGATCACCTGGAAAATAGACACAGACACAAACACTACTGCAGCAAATATGCAGATTCAAGCTAAAAAGCTGAATATCCCCTAACATGAAAAAGGTTTTATCATGTGAAGCAGGTCATTTAACAAGGGTGGTGTTACATTCACACACACTCTGACATTGTCATTTTTGCACTGAATGGCTCAGTCTAATAACGTCTGGTGTTCTGACTGTGCTCCTTAAACCACAGAAATGTGTTTAGCAAAGCTTATTTAAAGAATGCAATGACGCTTTATGACACTAAACAAACATCAGCACTGTGTGTAAGAGGCAGTGTGTTACTTATTTTCCTTAAAATGGAATTCCCTCGTGAAGGAAAATGAATATCTGCACATATAATTGATCTTTAGAATCAAAGGGACCTTAAAGAATATGAAATAGTGCTCATGATTGTGTGGCAGAGTTCTAAAGAATGATGCCTATTTTCTGAGAGTTAACAGATAATAAATATTTTCTTAGTTGAAAAGAAGAAAAAAGCCAAAGACAAACTAATTATTTTGTTTACATTTGGATGTTGTTGAAACAAACTGCCATTTTCTCTGTACATTTGTGAGACTGATAATAAAACTATATATTTGTCCTGGATTCAGAGGGTCTTCTTATTTATTCTTCATTATTTATTTTGTTGTTTATTTTTTAAATTCATTCTGAATGTAAAAACCTTGAATT
>JAGRRF010010735.1:20627211-20639362 GCA_019097615.1 Morone chrysops
GAGGGGGGGGAGGGGGGGGGTCTTTTGTTATTGTGCTTGTCAGGTTTTTTCAGTCATATATGTCAATCCAACATCAGTAAATCTCTCTCTTTCATTGTGTGTGTGTGTGTGTGTGTGTTTGTGTTTCTGTGTGAGTGTGTGTGTAACAGTGTAAGAGAGCGAGTGGATATTTGAATAGTGAGTGTGCATTATATGTCTCAACTTGGCAAACACACACGCGCGCACACGTTTGTTGTGGTTACAAAGCTGTCCTGTAACTGAAACACCACAAGTTTGATTCCCACTGACGCCGACCTGCTCGCACACTGAAAATGAATGGCATGAAAATGAATACTTAATTACTCACAAATTTAATGTGAATTCAAATTCATAATAACAATTTGTTCACAGCAAAAGTAAATGACTTATGATATGAGTCATATCCTAACAAATGTACAGAGAATGAATCACTCATTTGGAGCACTTATTACAAATACATATTTAATCATATTTTAAAATATATATAAAAAGGAAATATATAAATTACAAAAGGAAAACAGTGATATAGCATAGATAATTATTGGAGTTGCAATTAAATAAATATTGAGTCACTGATTTAACACGATACAAACAGTAAACAGTTAATTAACTACAGTAAACATACAGATGGAGATTTACAATTTCATTATTTATAAAATGAATATGGTATTATGGCATAAATATGAGCAATAATTATTACTTAATATTATATTAAGTAATAAGGTAATTCAGACGTGTAGAAAATTCTTTTTGACCCACAAACTAAGTGAACAAAGTCTGTATATGTTTTTTACATTAATCAATTGTGTTAATTAACTATGTGAGCACTGTACATTTTAGAAATTATAGTCAAACTGTAGTTTTAAAACAATCCTAATTTACAATGAAGACCCTGAGATGCAGTCGAAACCTTGTGTTAAGTCTTGTTAGTTGTTTTTTTTTTTTTTTGCCTTTCACAAAAAGTTTTAAAATAAAATAACAGTTTACTGCATTAGCAAGAGTCTGTCTAGAGTAAAGTATAGATTTATATTTAAGTTTACCATTATAGGGAACCAGTATCACCCCTGCCTCCCCAAATCCTAAACCCTTAGTTGATTCAATCCGTCATGGTCATATAAAAAGTAGGTAAATGATGATGACCAGAGGGTAACAACCATGATTTCCAGTAACAGATTCTGTCAAAACTAATAATATGTAAATTCAACATTACATAGTACAATTGTACAATGTAATACAAATGGTGGTAGCAATATGGGTAACGCAGATTTACAGAAGTGGCTTACTTTAGCATTTAAATACAATTAATTATGCATGACTTATTTTGGCCTTCATAAAGTGAGTGAAGAGGAGCTGGGGTATAAAGTAAACTTGCAATAATTTTACATTTTTAAAAATATATGTGTATTTGAGATGTTAGAATAATATTTGTCTACAAATATCTATCTATTGAATGACAATTTTTGTTGTCCACTTGTTCTTGGAGCATATCAAATTCCTCCATGCCCCCATATTCTGCCAGCACACACATACACACACGCACACACACACACACACACAGAGAGAGAGAGACATCCCAGTGTGCTGCCCTGATTGAGTTAGAGAGCAGGAACACATGCAGAGGGGCCTCGCTGATCGGGGGGATGTTTCAGTGGTGGCGCCATGCTGCCCGTCTCCCTAACCCTGCTCTGTCTATCTCTCTCTCACTCTCTCTCTCTCTCTCTCTCTCTCTCTCATACACACACACGAAGATGTTCAAACACACAAAGACACAAGACGTGCAGATACGGTAGCACATACGCCTACACATTCCCACCAATAGCTACACACTCTCTAAACACCGGGACAAATTGAGTTGGTGTTGTTCCCTAAATGTGATTTGGAGTACCAGGTCTGTGAGGAGCGCTGAGGTTAAGCAGGGGGCGATGAGGGGGTGTCTGAGTGTCCTGGTCCAACAAAAACAACCTCAAATCAGTTCCCATCCTACCGTTAAGCAAATGATACACTAATTTTTCAAAAGCAACAAGTACAATTACCTCAACATAGACAAAGAAGGTCCCTCAGTGTGTTAATTCATACGGTTACAATTATTATTATAACACTACAATGTACACACTAACACACTTGTGTCATCAATGTTTAGGCAGTTATTATACAAGACAGGAATAATAATACAAGATGTTTACTAACAGTTCAATAATGCTGATTTAATAATAATCATTTGTATTATTTTCCATTTTGGGATCTAATATTTCTTTTTAATTGCTTCAGTTGTGAGCAGCTTCTCCAGGTGTGTGATATGTTCAACACACACATACACACACTTGACACATTTTTCAGGTGGACAAAACGTTGTCACAGTTACTATTAGTATGTAATGTCACTAAGATATATCTGAATAAATACGAATTTGTCACCAAAACAGGAAATACATGCTTGTATATGTAAAAATGTGTAAAATATTTACACACTTGGAAGTGAATAGGAAACGGAGACTGGACAGTGCAACGCAGAGGGTTCTGCCAAGAAAAGGTAGGATTGTCATGCAAAAAGGTTCAACTTGGCTACATTGGAAGTACATACATGGGTGCTGAAGCTACAGCACCCCCTAAAATCTGCCATAATGAAAACCATTAGTTCATAGAATTGTTAAAATTAAGTTAAAATTACTTTGTATCTTTTACTGAGATATACGTGGACACACTGGTACTTATGGCAGGAAAGTTTCTTTTCCTTGTTTTTTATCTGTTTTATCCACTGAAAAGCTATAAAAATGTGCGTAAAATGTTGTTAGTAACTATTAAATATGCTATAAAGTATACTGGCCATTCAAATTAATACAAAAACCATGAATGTCATGCATTTAGAATTTAGTATGATGTCATTTCTCTCAGCCCCTCCACCATGACTGACCTCCAGTATCCATGGCTTTGGCCCGAATAAATATGTGCAAGCACACTTTTCTGGTAGTTGCTTGGTAACACGAAAAAGGTAATTCTATGTTTACATGACCTGGTCTCACTCAGTCATCAAATACTGCAGCTCAGTCAATGGCCCTCTGCTTCCAAATTTGAAGCCGTAGGTTCCCTTCTTATGTCAATTTTTGCCTGAAATTGTGACCATTTCACAACATTAACTATGCAAGCTTTATTTTGAATTATTTTAATTGGATGTTGCATATTTATTATTGCTAACCTGACTGCAGAGACCTATGCCTTCAGAAATGTTAAAAGAAAGGTAACTTCTGTGTCACATTCTGAAGCGGAAGGCCACTGAGCAAGCGTTGGAGAGTTGGGAGTGAGAAAATGTTGTTGACGATGCAGCGTTTTATTGTCTGATGAACCCTCAAAGAGAGCTAACATTATGCTTGCAAGATTCAAAGTCAATAATACTGTGTACAGTCAACAAGTGGTAAATAAAATTTGTATGTTTAACAGCGAGACAAGCTAGCTATCAGTCATGTCATTGTCCCCAAACCAACATCAAAATTTTCACAAACAAAAGGACATGTGTATAGACAGTTGCACTGGAACTACTTAGTAGGTGCCCTACATCAGCAATTAAAGGAAACCCAGCAGCCATTCAGAATCAAGTATTCACCAAGTGTTTAAGTGCAACACTAAGACTTCCAACAGTACAGACTGGAGAGAGACATATCAGGCACCATAATAATAATCTAAGTAAGCAGCACTATCACAAAGTGCTGAGGAACTCTCCAGGGTGCTGAACCTGGTCAACGCCCCTGAACTGATAGTGATGGGTTGAGGCACCTGTCACTGAAGTGAACAAGCACTCAAAATACTTTTGCCACCAAGACACTCTCAGAAGAAAAGAGGTGTAAACTCAAGTCACTTGACTTGTGCAGGAACAAAATCAAAAAAGACATGCAACTTGAAACACTAATGATTAATGACCTCACTTGGACATATTCACCTGGAATAGCTTGATATCCTCTCCAAGCATAATGATTAAAATGTATGTTATGAAAAGGCATGCATTGAATGAACCCTTCATTTCGACAGATCGATCAAAAGTTCTTTATGAGCAAATGTGCACTACATGTACATTCTAAACCAATCCTAAAGACCTGACACTGAACTCATAAACACAACTGCCCCTACACTGCCAACAACAGTCAGGTGCTGGTAGGTTGCAGGGCCATGTAGTTAAAAATCTAAATGAACCACGCTGGAATGACTGTTGACTCTGAATAGAGTGAACCTGAGGAAGCTACAGGTGAAACATGTTGATTGCTCCTAATAAATCACAGTAAAGTCATTCCACTGTGCAGTGTGCATTTAGATTTGTTTACCTAACACTGAACTATTTGGGACCGAAAGTGCGTAAGTGCATGTATTTAGTCACTTCATGCTGATTGGATCAAAATGCATCCAAAAAGCATTAAAAACTGATTGAAATTTGATTGCTAAAACCACATAAGGAGGTGCTCTAAGACATTCTAGCCACATGTTGAAAAGGTGTAAATGTGTCAGCCTCTCTAAGACACATACGTAATCTTTACTCCTCCAAACTGTAAATACATCCGTAAGCCAGGTATGCAAGTAAGTTATACATTTTTTTTAAACGACATGGAAATGAATGACAGGTTATTGTTTTAACACTTATCATTGTTGTAGGCTTAAAGTGATTCTTATGTCCTCCAATTGTACATTTTTGTCAACTAAAATGTACATCATTCAATAGCAGTGGCTACTAGTTGTGAGTTTCCCTAGCTAACTTTAGAAGTGCTCGGACACAGTTGTTTGCTTTCATTAGCAATGCTGATGACTTACTTCCAGACAGTTGTTTGAGAGAAGATGTTGGTTTTACAGTAACTACAGTAGTCAGTTTTGTTGGCGTCCAGTGGCCAGTATAGGAGCTGTGTTATAAAGGACTTTAGTTGAAACTTCGTCAGAAACAAACTACGTCAACTTTCCGATGCAGTATGTGGTTTCTGTTGGCTGTATTTCACTGTGTGTGTTACAGTGTTTAGTTTTGCTGGAATCTCCTGGCTGTAAATGTGTGCGACTGTTTGAAGGTGAAAAAAAAAAGGTTTGAAAACAGCATCCATCCTCTCAATGAAGCATGAAAAATATTTTAAAACTAGAAGCGCTGATTATTTCACGCTTTAGGGGTGTCAGACTGAGCGCTGAAGTGTTTCTTTCTCACATTCTTTATTGCGTTGATGTTTTCTTTTCCTTCAGACACCGCAGGGCCTCTGGATGGAAATTCACACTTTACATTCTCATCATTTTTCACTCATCCACAGAGACTGCCACTGAGGTCAACATGAGAAACAGGTCAATCACTAATATTAGAAGAAAACCATCATAGGAGGTCATAGGTCACTGAGGCATGTCAGGAAATAGAAGAAATATATTCTTGCGCTACAATTATAATGGGTTTCATAGGTAAAATTGAAAAAACAAGGAACTTTTTTCTTTTGCACAGCTTTGTTACACACACACAAACACACACACACACACACACACACACACACACACACCTCCTTAAGCCAAGTAATAAAAGTTACAAGCCGATAATCAATTATTCCCAAATTAATGAATATCCTGTCTTGTTGGAACACACCCACTCATCCAGCACAGCACAAATACAACTCACATATGCACACACACACACTCACACAGAGCCCACATTGTGTTTCAGTGCTGTCTCTTTGACTTATTTTGCCTAGTTTAATGAGAAATATCACATTACCACATGTACTGTAAGCAGTGAAGGCTGGATGGAAACCAGGCTGAGGAACGTCTGAGAAACGGAACCCGGCGCTGCACCAACTTCACTTCTCACAAGTATGAGCAGCAGTACTAACAGTAGTGGTGATAGCGGCCGTAATAGTTGTGATCGGGTGGATCTGGTGATAGTAGTGAGTATACTACTGGACGACATACTACCAGACTCCCAAAAGCTCAACATAGGAATAGGTTTGGGCAATTCAGTTGTATTTTAGTTTGGGAATACGCAGCACTAAAGCACAACAAGATAAAGGCCTCCTGGTGGTCCCCGCTTTATTTTGTAATCTTGACATCCTGTCTTGAAGAGGGTCCCTGTATCAAAATGTAGTCTAAAAATGTTTGTTTAACCACACTATAAATCAGGGGTGTAGTAATATTTCAGCATGCACTCCCCCACCCCACCGTAGGCATGGGGTGCCCCAGGGTCCTGAGAATGGGAATGGCTGCCCTAGCACGTTAATCTGACTGACAGCAGTAACAGCAACACTAGTAGCAATAGCAATAGAGGTCGGAGTAGTAGAGGTAGCACTAGTTGACTTGTGGTAGTACCAACAGTAAAAGGACCAGAAGTCGTAAAAGAAGCAGTAGGAGCAGCAATAGCAACAGTAACAGTTGTAGTACTGGTGTAGCACTAGCAACATAACAAGGAGTAGTAAACAGTCATCTCCTGACTAAAGTATCCAAGGGCGGAGTGAGACTGAAGGTAGAGCGGCTCACTCATGTAGGGTGGTCCATTTTTTGTAGAACATAAATATATGAGACAATGGCAAGGTGGGCAACAATATGAAATACCTCTAAAAGAGTTTGGTTTCCTCTACTCTGCTGGAGGATCACTTGTGGTAGAGCTATGCTCAAAAGTACACCCAAATAGAGTAAATGTCCGGATGCTGGATCAACTGATCAGCCTGCTTGATGCGCAGGTCCGCACTACATGTTGTTGAGATTTGGGATGTGTGCACCGTGCACAATGCCCTACAGAACCCATAACACCCTTCTCTGTATACTGTAGGTTCGTAAAGATGTCATTTGCTTTTTTGTTTTAAATTGTCTGCATTTGACGACCTGGGAATGAGACTCAATAATCAACTATCTTTCTCAGCTCTGACTGAAGTTACCCACAACAGCTTTAAATCTTCATTGTAATTGTAAAAAAAACATGTCAGTTTGTTTGTGATGTAAAGTATGTAAACTGAAAGAGAATATGTCAGTGTGTCAGTCTTCAATATAAAGTCTAAAGCAGCAGCAGTAATACTGTGAGTAACAGTGAGTTGTGTGCTGTTAAATGTGTGCGTTTGTGTTTATGTCCGTCGCTTGCTCAGCACAGCATTACAAAAGGACTGTAGTGGGTGTCACTTCATCTCTTGCACAGCAACTCCCCCTCATGCACACACACACACACACACAAACACATACACGTACACACACTTGTCCCACCCCTGGAGCTTGTGTTGCTGGAGGCCCCCTCTGGTGCTGTTAAGTGAGTCCTGAGTGAGACTGATGGGGGTCAAGACCCTTATACACACACACTAACACTGACACACACATACATACACATTGATGTACACATTCACAATACTGAGTGGCATTTCAAACGTGTACAGAAACACCAATACACACACACACAGCACCAGATTCTTTACCCGGAGGCAGTACAGTGTCAGACCCCCCACCCAGAGCTGCAGCTGTGCCAACTCTACACACACTCATACACACACTCTCTCGCTCTGAGTGCAAGCTGAGTCTGTGCATGTATCTCCACACATACATGTCAGTGTGTCTGTGCATATGGTGTGTGTTTGTATCTACGTTGCATGTGTATGTATGCAAATCTGAGTGTGTAATGTTTGTGTGTGTGTGTGTGTGTGTGTGTGTGTGTGTGTGTGTGTATGGGTGTGTAAATGGTAACAAACTCACCAGGCAGGACAAACAAAAAGCCTCATGTCCCCCTGCAGTGTTCTCATCCTGCCTCCTATTTGCTGTCGTGTTTTCATCTTTTTTATTGTCTCTTCTTCATCCTCGCCCTCGTGTTTTATTTTCTTCAACAGGCAGAGATAATAGATGAATGGATACAGTGGTGGGAGATGTGATTTTATTTTTTACTCACCATTTTTCAACTCAATAAAAGTAATGCAATTTTTATTTTAAGTTGTTTACATCAAATAATTAAAGGGTAAAGATATATAGATATATATCTTATAATGACAATGCCATACCAATAATCATGATCGTACCCTTACCTTGACTTGAGAACAGCATTGGTATTAGTAGATTGGAAAGTTTATGGGATACAGATTAGATTAGCGTTACATGAATATAGCTTTAAAAAAAGGTAGATAAGATAGGATAACATATAACAAAATTATGCAAATATTTGAGCAAAAGAAGTCCGGTAGCAAAACTAAAATAGACAGCTAAAAATCTGATTGCAATACTTTGTTTAGTTATATTGTATAGATTCTCAAAAACACAATCAAGTTTTGTGCTTAAAGTAAATATGATTTTACTTCTTTGACAATTTTGTCTCCTTCCCAGCATTTAACTGAGAAAAATAGTTCAGTGCAGCTCTGTGCTTTCTTTATTGTTTGACCTGTCCAGTTAATTGTTAATGAGGACCCCAGCCCACCTGTAAGAACCCACAATATCTTTTCTCTCCCAGGGTGGTGACAGGGGCTGGAGGCCAAAACCAGCTCTTTGATTTTACTGATAATAAACTTCAAGTGTTGTCCTAGTCCAACAGTCAACAGAGAACTTCAGCAATGATGTCAGTACAGTTCCCTGAGTAGTAGGTCATAGTGTGGCTGGCTGTTGACATTGTCTGTAATCTAAAATCATAAAGATATGCGATTGCTGTGACCTATTGAAACTGTTTAGATTATTATTACAGCAAATCAATAAAGAATTTGGGCCACCGTGCTCACACGGGTCACCCACGTGTGTGATAAGAGTCCCAGCTTGAACACATCTACCTGCCAATATTCATAGTATAACCCTAACCCTAACCCTAACCCTAGCACCAGCTGTTGGAAACAAGAATTTAGCCATGAATGGCACAATGTGGTCTACGCATGATATGCTTGCATATAATGTAACCACATTATGTGTGAGGCCCTGTTAATTGTTACTTATACCTGGGGGACCCTCCCATTTCCTATCCAAATGAAAAGTCTATGGACAGAGGGTGTGGTATGCTGTACAGATTACAAAGCCAGTTGAGGCAAATTGTGATTTTGGGGTCCTCTGTTTCCCTCACTCTAAGCTGCTCTGGTCACAACCACAGTTAAATGACTGAAATGTATAAAGTAAATGTGAAATACAGATTGTTATATACTCTTCATGCAATTAGGAGAACAGAATCATGGGGCTTGTGGGTCAATACCTGCCCACAAAGCATCAATCCAGTCCTATTAGCAATGACAAGAGGGTAAAATGCTAATATTGTTACCAATACCGTTATGCTATTTGTCTGACGAGACATCAATAGTTCACCCAGCTGTCGATTTTTCTTTCCCCTCCTTCAGTTTCTTTTTTCACCTTTCCTTCTGTAACACTTTATCTGTCTCTATTAGTTACACATTAATGCCATATGTTATGGCTCTTGTCCTTTACCCACTGTGGTACTGTAGTTGATTTCTCTCTTTCTCTTTGGTTTCTTTGCCAATATGTACATGTTTCATTCAGGGAGTTGTTAGTGGGGACTGATCTCAGTGATTTAATGGACCAGTGTGTTAGATTCACTGGTATCTAGGGATGACGTTGCAGATTGCAACCAAATGAACACCACTCACCCTCCAAGCATGCAAGAGAAACTATGGTGGCTACTGTAGAAACATGGCGGTTCAACATGATTGACTCGCACACAGCACTGAAAGCAACTGACTCCAGAGACCACTGTTGGGATCTTGTCTCCTTCCAGCAAGTGATGTTGGTTTCTTAAAGACAACCATCATCTCTAGTTTCTTAAATGAATGTCAGCCATAGGGGTGCCAAATCAGAAAATGTTCAACTGGGTCATTTTAGAGGGCAAAATCAAGCAACCTCTTTTGTCATTTAAGTTGAAGTACTTTTAGGTCTGTGTCTTATACAGCTATATAAATATATTCTATATGTTTGGGGAGGCAGTGATGAATGTTGATCGTCTTGCAGTTTCCCTAAATGTCTGTCTGATTATTAAGTAAGTGAAGTTTATTTATACCGGTATAACAGCTTTCTTGATCAGACATCACAAAGTGCTTCACAATAAAGAACAAAAGCAAGACATAGAAATGGAGACACAATATAAGTAATAGATAGAACAGAGAAAAAATAGGCATAAGATCTGTTTGAAATGGGGCTAAATGTGATAATTTGATGAGGAGCCAGAGCAAGGGAGGTGTTATTTATATATAAATGGAATTTGTTTATTGGGAAACTATCTTGTATGGATGTTATGTTCTGTTGTCCACATACCTTTGGCTTTTTTTGTGATCAGTATCTAGGCTGTCACTTGTTTGCCTTACTGTGCTTTTTTTCCCCCTGTATTTTACCCTCTCTCTCTCTGCAATATGTAATATTGTTACAAATACATTAATGCCATTTATTTTGGGAGGCCTCAGTGGTCTTTGCCCAACTGTCGATTTCTCTGTACCTCTCCTCTTCCCTCACTCTGATTTACAATATCTTTACTAATACATTTACGTCATTAGTTTTCCACCCACATGTGAATTTCATGAGAGAAAATCATTTATTGGGAGCAGATGTCAATGCAGATCAATAGTTCACTCATGGGCAGATTCAGGTCGGATCAGGCAGGGGCCAGATGTTCTCAACGTCAGTTAGGTTTTTTTTTATCTTACCAATTTCATGTCTTTTTCTTAAATATTCTCAATCAAGTCGGGATGAAGTTTTACACACTTATTCATACACATTTCAGATGCAATACTGATTTCCTTGGAAAATAATAATCTCCAGGCAGGCCCAAGCCTTTTTGGAACCCAAAATTTGTAAAGGAACAATAGCTAAGATAAGTAAAACTGCAGAAAGAGAAAATTTTATATCGTAAAACTAAACTACATAAAAATAATACCCACTCTATACAGTGTCATCATTATAAGTGCAAATAGAAAGTAAGTAAAGTGAGTAAAAACAAGTGTAGTGACCTTTATTTCATATATTATATATATATTTCATATTTTTATATATCTGTCAGATTTTAAATATAGGAAGTGTTGTGTGTGGGTTGTACACATCTTGGTTGTACTTTGTACATGATGGTGAGCTAGGAGGTCATTTGAAGACTTGGCAGTAATATAGTAGTAGCACATCACCCATTGGTTTGTGGACTACCGTTTTGAAGCCTCAAGTTTGGCATTAAAGCCGCTGCCATCTTGGTTTAAATGGAGCCAGAAGTATTTTTGAGTGCCAAGCTACCTCTATCCTGCAAACAATTCAACTTGACTGCCATTGCTGATATCACTGATATTAGTGTTATTATTATTATAAGTACTATTATTGCTACAGTTACTGTTGTTGCTGTTGTCGTTGCTCATTGTCCCCCATTGTTGCTGTTGTCGTCGTCATCATCTTCTTCATGTTCATCACCAGTCACTACTATTAGTATAGTTGTTGCTACTGTTGTTGCTGTGCGTCTGTCTGTCTGTCTGTCTCTCTCTCTCTCTCTCTCTCTCCCTCTCTCTCTCTCTCTCTCTCTCTCTCTCTCTCTCTCACCCCAACTGGTCGAGGTAGATGACCACACACCTAGAGCCGAAGGGTCTGTCCTAGGTTTCTGCCTATTTGCTCATGGTGGTACTGTTGGGTCTCTGTAAATGTTATAAGGAGTTTGGTCTAGACCTGCTGCTTGCTCGTGGTGGTACTGTTGGGTCTCTGTAAATGTTATAAGGAGTTCGGTCTAGACCTGCTCTATTTGAAAAGTGCACTTGAGATAACTTCTGTTGTGAATTGGCGCTATATAAATAAAATTGAATTGAATTGCAAGTGTCTTTAGATAACTTCTGTTATGAAGTGGCACTATACAAATAAAATTGAATTCAATTGAATTGAACTTGTCAATCACAAGGTAGCCATAAGCTAAAGCATACCCTGCTTTATCATTTATTTTACTGTCATACTGTATGGAAGGAGACTTGAAACTAGCAATGGAGATGAAAAGGCCTTAGGGAAACTTCTTACTAGCTAATAAATCAAGTGAGAAGTAGGGTCATTTTCTTATAAGCTTATAGAATCTGATTTCTTTTTGCAGCCAATGGAGGCTTAAGGAATGAAAGGTTTAAGGAACTTCCACACTGGCTTCACTTTTCAGACCTGCAAGCTTTATCCACTAGAATTATACAGTCTATTGTTATGATTTAAAAAGACACAATAAGTGTACGCATGCCCCCCCCCCC
>JAGRRF010010735.1:20639456-20652571 GCA_019097615.1 Morone chrysops
GTTTTTCTGAAACATGTTCTGTGTTTACAAAATCTACAGATGTACATCATTTCTATATTCAGTTTAAACTCTCAAAATAGCAACCATTGTCTCACATTATAATGTTTTAATGTAAATGAGCACTTGCTTTGGGTTCTGCAAGTATTTTGTTATACATCCTCTCCACTGTATGTCAAACTATTATCTGTAAATGTCCATTTATCCTCTCTCTCTCTCTCTCTCTCACTGTCTTTCTCTGTCTCCCTGTGTCTCTCCCTCTAGGATGCAGAGGGTGTGTTAGGTAGCTAATGGCTGGAGGCTTTTTATTCCTCCTAGCCTCTAATGTGGTATACACACACACGCACGGCCACACACACACACACACACACACACACACACACACACAGATGGACACTTACACACCCAAATCCTGCTGTGACATCATGATGGAGTGTCAGGTGCTGCTGGCTAATTTCTTCCTCGACGTGTGTGCGCAGGAGAGGTAGAGTGGATGGGCATGAATACTAAACAGCCAGCTAATGATATCTATTTTGTGTGTGTGTGTGTGTGTGTGTGTGTGTGTGTGTGCAGCAGCTAGCTAATGATATCTATTTTCTTAGTGAACAAGCCCACTGTGTATCTCTGCAGAGGCAACTGCTGTTTTCCACCTCTCCTGCTGACTGCGCACACACACACGTACACCAAAGGTATAATACACATATCACCATAAACATTCATCCTGCTCCCACAATGCATTTAGGCAGTCTGACATACAAAATGGCTGTGGCTATAAATGAGTGATGGTGAGATTCCAGTTTGCACAAGGTTACGAGGTAGTCTTACTGAGCAGGATGGATGTGTATTTTTATTTTTTTATGTTGCTTTCACATGATATTGTAAGAAGCAGAACAAGTACAACATGTTCTTGTGCCTATTTTTTTCCCCCAACACCATCATCCAAATACTGAGATGATGTAAGAAAAATAGTGCGCCAAATGAGTTCCTTTGAAAAACACGGTGCAATATGTCATGATTTGGTATCGTTGTAAATGAGACTGATGACTGTCACTCAAAGGGGAAACAAATGTGTTATAGCACCACAGGATGGGACAGTATTGAACAAGTTCATATGAATCATTTCTGTAATATTGTCTGACAAATACCCTAGTGAGCAACCATCAATTAAAACAGACAATCATGTCTACTTCATGCAGTGATTTCACAGACATGTGGAGGTGTAAAAGTAGTTTTAACTTTCCTCTTAAGCTCTCTTTATTCATTCTTATATATATTTCTGCATATAAATCTGTAGGAATGAGACAAGATTTTGGCATCTGGTTTCCGTTTGTAGTCTGTTTGTAGTCTGAGCAGTATTGAATATTATTATATATAAGTAATATTGTGTGAGCTGGATTTGGTTGCATGCAGGTGAGCAGTCTGTGTGGAGAGCAAAAGAGACGGAACACATCGGCTGAAATGGAATCTCAGAACCCATCGGCTATCGTCTGACAATTTAAGTGTTGATACTTGTCAATGCGGTCGTAGACATTGTCTCTCAACTCCAACTCCATTCTTGTATCTCTATTTGCTAACCAGGTTGTGAACAATGACCAGTGCACGGAAGAGGAAGTGTTGGACCGGATATCCGCCATCCTGATATCTGCTGGCTACACTGGAAGCCACTGCCGTTGCCTGTTCCCTGGGGCTAAATTGTCATCAGACGATAGTCGATTTGTAAGATTCTTCTTCATACACTGTTTCTTTCACTTTGTGTGTAAACAACATTTTAATCCCTTTAAGAGAGGTTAAGTGTGTGCTGTTATCCCCATTTGTATGATTCACCATGCCTCTCTAATTTGAATTAACTAACCCTTTTTTCCGATCCATTCCCTCCGAAATGCATAATTTTCGTGGGTTTTCCGCCAGTCGAGCAAATTGTGCATCTCAAAACAATTTCATCAAGACAGAAACTATTTCTGTATCTTAAAACAGTCAAATCTGTATGTTATGACAGATATGGTAGATTACTTTGTAACATTAATGGCATAATTCTACTTTCCAAATGGAGGATATTACAGATCATTGATTTGGTTTTACAGCCTGTAACATTACTGTTTTGGTTAACTCGCACAGCTCTTATCAACCACTCTTCAAGCACTGTACAGAATCTGCCCAGCAGACAGACACAGTTGACCAGTTGACTAGTTGGTGAACATAGTGGAGCACTTAGCAGCTAAAGAGACAGATATTCTCCTCAGGAGTTTCTGGACTTGCAATGTATCCGCACTGGGTACTGACACTTCCTCAGGTCACTTTTGTCATAAAATGAGCAGGCTATGTGTCCCACTATTTCTTACATTTTCCTGACTTATCTGGCAAATGTTATTCACACCACTGGGCAGCACCACAAAGCAGGTTAAAAAAAAGGGTCTGCCCACTGATCTGGCAACTACCACTGGATTTTAAAGACAGATGGAGAGTTCATGTGTCTGTTTAAACCCACTGTATCATTGTACATTAGTGTCAAGGGGAGCTGTTTTCTGCTTTAAAAATTTACTTTTCTGCATCATGATTTCTATCCTACTAAAACCCCTCTCCTGTGTCTCTTTCTCGACATACACACACCATTACTACCCCCGGTGTCATGAGCTTTGACCTTCCCTAGTGATGTCATCCCTTTGGCCTGAGGCAAACTGACCCCCTGGAGACATGGATACAAGAAGTCTCTGTTGGTTTGTGTGTGTGTGTGTGTCTGCCTCAGATGTGTACATGTTGTTCTGTAGGAGTTGTGTGTGTGTGTGTGTGTGTGTGTGTGTGTCATTGCTTTGTGTGTGGGCCATTTACACACAGGACCTGCTGCTGCCTCATAATCAGATTGTAATATTCCAAATGAAATTATCAGAATTCAATGCCAGATTATGACTAATGGATAACAAAGTCTCCCTCGTACACACACACACACACACACACACACACACACACACACACACACAATGGCATTCTCTATCTCTCTTCATTGCTTATTATCTCTCTCTCTTAAATCTATGTAGGGTGAAGCACACACACAAATGCACAGAGGTTCTGGCAATCGTATAAATACTCCCTCTCCTCTATCTCCCTCTTCACATACACACTTCACAGGATGCCGTTCATCACTGTGGCAACAGCAGCAGGCTGGGAGGCTGACCTTTCACCCCTATGGAGGTCAGGTCCCAGGGGTCGGCATGGCAACGATCCCTGTTGTTTGAAAAGGAAGACGTGGGCATCTGGCTGGAAACAAGGAAGGTCTGTCTGCATTGTTTTGCTATACATACACTGTAATATATGCAGTATATATATCTGAAATCTTGTAGAGCAAAGTTAAATCTGGTTACATTAAAGCTCCACCAGGCCATTTCACTCATGGTGGAAAAAAATTAGGCAGCTGCAAATGTTGGAGCCTTCAATTGCACAGATCAGGTGATGTGAAATAATTAAAGGGTACAGAGCAAGCTTAAGTCACCTGCTCCCCATTCCCTCATTACCCCTGCAGTATATATACTGGCCCACTTATATCCCCTTTGATCATCTGTAGTACTTCCCTGCCATAGCAGTCCAACCTTTTTTCTCTAAAATTGATATTGTTTCCCTGTTTTGGACACCTGCCTGCCCCCTTAAGACTTTTTGGCCACTCACCTTTCCCCATGTTTGGTTTTGTTTGCCAAGGACTTTATTTCCCAGCCCGTCCCCCAGACTCAGCCTTTCCCCTGCCAACCTGGTAATCCTGTGTGTATTTTTATCTGCTGTCACTAGACTTTCTCTAGTCGTGCCTTTCAGTCCTTCCCTGCATTACTGAGAGCTCTTAGATACTACTTCATATATACAGAGACTGGACAAAAAAGAAAATTGGATGAAGGAAAGTAAGAGAAGAAGTTAGACTATCCGATAAGTGCTGCAAATACAAGTTTGTTACCGTATCGGTTTTACTTTATTATGAATTAAGTTAGCAAAGCTCTGATCAATCCATACTCCATTCAGAAAACAAGCCCAAATTCAAAGCACGAATTCAGACTTTTTACAAATCGGCATGATGATGTAATTTTGGCATTGTTTGAATTGGTTTATTGCACACAGCACAGAAGAATCTGTTTGTTTTGGGCTCATAGTAAACCAGATTGATGGGTGAATATTTATTTGCATTATTTAAACACAAATGATCCTGCAAGTAACGCAAGCCTGTTAAATCTCTGACCACACCCAACATCTTAAAGTTAACACTAAACGATTATGGTGGTGCTTTAAAAAAGAATGTTTACTGGCAGTTAGAAATTGGAAATTAACAGATATCTCCAGTGTTTTGTTGACTCATCCATCCACCCTGACCTCCTCCCTACACAGACTTTTCTCTTGTCACTATACTTATGGTCGCTAGAGGGTTTTCTCACTTGAACATAAACATAAGACTAAAGACCTTCAGAGGACAGTCGCGCACCACAGGGTGTAGAAAAAGCATGTTGTCACCACTACCTGGCAGGACAAGCCGGATTATTAAACCAGGTGCAGTTTACTCTTTTAGAGTTCTGCACAAGCTCAAAACTGTGATCTGAACCTGGCCCCTCCATGCATCCTAAAGCTCCAACCTGACTGAACTCAACAAGTACTGCCAAATTTGTGACCTGAGCCCCATGCCCCATCTGCTAACATGGAGGCAACAGGCTTTATGGCCTATACTGCAGTCAGCCACCAGAGGGAGACTGAGATGTTGTGGCTTCACTTTAGCCAGGAACAGCTTTAAATCCAAGCTGGGCGAGCATGGTTCCTATCAGGCTCTCTTTCCTCTCCTCTGGGAGCAACAGAACCTGCTGGATGATCTTCAAGGTCCACTGCTCTTTTATCCAAACCCCACGCTTCCTTTCCTGATGACTGTAGCTTATTTAAGTAATATGTTTCAGCAATAAAGCCAAAAACAGAGTGGCTTGAAGGAGTTAGCCTTTCTTTCACAGCATCTATACGTGCAGCCATTGGCATAGTCAAAATCTCCTGAATTTAGTCAATTTAAACAATTTTGGCTTAGCCCTTAAAAATAAAACCCCATCAGACATAATTTAATGATGGTTCAGCAATGAAGCCGAAAAAAACATATGCTGTCCCAAGATACCACATTGATAAATTATATTTATATATATATTATATAACAGCTATACCTAACCTAATACTGGCACTGACTGTAGTAGCGTTATTCAGGTTTTCTTTATGATTTCTAATCTCAATTACATGGGGCTTAACATGGTTAAATAAAAAAAGTTATTGGGCTCCACAATAAAAGCCCTTCTGCCTCCACAATAAAAGCCCCAACTTCTTTTTTGGTTTTGTTTTCTGGATTGACAGCACTGCTTCACCCCTTACTGCTCCAGCACCCTATGTGTCCTGCCAGCTGTCCGTCACATCAGTTCCCACCGATGACCCTTTCCCATAACCCCTTCCTCCTACGCACACACACACACACACACACACACAGAAAGAGAGAGGGACAGAGAAACAGAGAGAGAGAGAGAAAGATGGAAAGAGAGGGAGAGGTAGTCTTTTACTAAAATGGTGTCAGTGTTAGAAGTATCAATCAAAATGACAGAAAAAAAGACAGGAATTACACAAATAACCACAAACATACACACACAGATAAACACACACACAACTACACACTTTGTCTCTGTCTCTCTCTGTCATGCACCCATGCAGACATATAATCACTCCCACCACCACCAAATAGACAAAATACACACACACACACACTCACAGTCCTTCTGTGTGTCTTTCTCTTTCACACTCACACACACAGCGAAGCAGCCGGTGTGAGTATGAGTGATGGTTGCAGCTCGTGTCTATCCATTACAGCGGTCTGGCTGCAGACAGGTGAGCAGGCTGATACATGAGCAGGGCTTTATCTGCACTCACCGACTCCCCACGCCGTTTCATTCAGCGGCTCGCAGAGTTAACAGCCTCGACCACCACCCTCCCTCCCACCCTTACCTCCCCGCACACACACCCCAACACCACCTTCATCTCCACAAAGAAAGGGGATTTTAAAAATGCAGGTACAATTTAAATATAATTTCATTATCAGAATTTCATATTAATGGTAGCCGAAGGAGAAACATGAGCTGGGTGTTATCTGCACTCCACACCAACCCAATCGCTCACTGTTTTCTTTCACTGGTAATCATACACACACAGCATGTGAAAATATATTTACGTGTGCAGTTTGAGAGAAATAAATTAATTAAATGAAATTAATTACCTTAAGTTCATAATTCAAGTTAAAGCATAGAGGACTTCCAAATACAGTTCTTGCAGGCAGGATGAAAAAGTAGCTATATTTGTTGGGTGTCACCTTTTTAAATTATCTATATGTCATACTGAAATCAGACTTTTAATCATTTTTAATAAACTAGCTTTACTTTAAACTGCTATGGAAAAGGACGGCCTCTATTGTCATTCTGCATCATTTGCAGATTATAAGATCATTTAAAATGTTACTTTTGTGTGAAGGGCTGATGACAAAATGCTTTTTTTGGTTTTCAATTTCAAGGCAGTCAGATTTTCTGAGGAGGTGTCACATTTTTTTAATCATAGACTGCAACTCCAGCTCAAATTGAAACATGCATATTATTCAAATTTGACTGCTTTTGTAAATGAATGTCCACAAAAGGAAGTGTTTTAGCACCACCAAACAGCAGAAAAAAACAATGTGCAGAATGGTGTGAGAGGGTCTGAGGTGTGGTCAAATGGGTCAACCATAGAACTGTGGTGAGAGAAGATATGAGTTTAACATGAATTCAAAAGCTAAACTACAAAAAAGCCATCTGCTGCTCATCAATTGATCAGGAAGTGATCTTATAATCGATCTGTATGAGCAATGTACACAATACTGTGAATCATTTGGTAACCATGGTAACACATATGTATTTAAACTGCTTCGGGAGGTCATTAAGTGCATTAAAGTGTACAACATAGCCTGTCGTCCACCAGTCAGTCATTACTCGGAACATGCGGTTGATTTGCAGTCTAATAATACTAATAATGCTTATAATGACTTATTTCTTGTTTCTTGTCTTTGTGACCACCAGAGAAGATAAATATACACATAGGGTTCAGTAATCTTCTGCATATGTACAGTGTATAGTTTTTTCCTTTTGGTGTGGACCAAATAAACTGTGTGAAAATGGATATATGGTTTTTCAAAACTTGATTATGTGCATATTAAAGATTAAAGCCTTTTACAGGGGTTTACGTGCCAAGCTATTTTTCACATAAGCCCATTAAACACACAAGATACAATATGTAAACTAGTCAACTTTTTCATGTTCATTTCCCAGTATGTCCCATAGCACGCCTGCTGGGCCAAAAAGCAGACAATAATGTGGGAGTCACCGTTGACCGGCTCTCGGTTGCTTATCCACTAAAAGATTTTTTCTTTTAAAATGCAAGAAGCATAAACCAGCCTGCTTCTCTAGGGACTTGTGACTGAAGGCATATTTGGATCTACTGAACACAGAACAGGCAAATTGGAAAACACTGATAAGGGACTTTCTTTCTATTTTCTCCTTCTCCCTTTCATCCTCCAATCTGTCTTGTTTTAAGTGTGTATGTGTACATTCTGTCGTGGGTTCTGGGCATCACCCTTGCCCCTAAGTGGATATGAGAGTGGTATCAATCTTCTCATTTAACTTAACTCTCAGTCTCACGCCCAGGTCGTCAAAGGCTGCCACTTGGCCCTCTACTAACCCTCACTTTAAAGGCCCTGAGACACCAGGCAGATCGGCTGCTGGCCAATATTGGGTCCTTGGTGAGCATATGTACCGTTGTTTCACACAGTTGGCACTCATCAGCCACCGTCTGCAGCTTGTCTTTTACTGAGCATGTTGTGTCAGCGGCAGAGGCCATTTGGTAAAGAAAATTACTCTGATTGGCTGTTCAACTTAATGGAATCAGCAAACGAGAAGAGAAACGAAAGTGAGCATAGCAGCAAACGACTTCGTGAAGAGGGCACACACGAAAGGATCGACACATTTTTCGACTTCATCTCATCTGATCACACCAATACACAGATACAACAAGCAGCTGTTACAAAACTGTATGAGTGACAGCGGGCAAACCTACATAGGGCTGCTTTTGTTTATATCTGCAGTCCTAGATCTTTTAGTTCTCTAGTATATTTAGTATATTTAGTATTTAGTATCTCTAGTTTTTTCAATGACAAATGCAGACTACCGCCACCTGCTGGTATGGGGAGTTATTATTATAATTAACCCTAACGTACGTGCTAGTGCTGTTCGCTGTGTGTTCTAGTGTGACCACAGCTGACATGAGGTGTTGACTTTTGTAGCCACTAGTTCTTTGATGTGGGTTTGGTGTGCCAGGAACGTAATCCTGTTTGTGTCCCTTGTCAAACCAAAAGTTAACTTATGTAACATACTTAAGTTACTTCAGGTACAAAATGTAACTTCTGATATTTTCCTAATCCAAACTAAGTTTGTGCCTAAATCTAACCAAATTGCGACAGTTTCAGAACATTAACCACACAAGCTTTAATTTGAAAATCTACCCAGACATTGCATATTTTTTCTTGCTAACTCGACCACAGGCCCTGCGTGTCCAGAAATGACCCAAGAAAGATACCTACACTGTCATATTTTGAATCGGAGGGTCACTCGCTAGAATATACTACTACTTGTTTACAAATGCTGACAATTGGAAGCTTGTTCATAATTTCCAAAACACAATGCTGATTTAAACACGATGTCTGGCTAGTTTAAGTTTTTAATTACAATTTGGAGGTCATTCTAATCTGTTCCCTATTCCAAAATGACTCTGTGATCAATTCAGTAAAAGCTGAATATGTTTAACAATCACAGAGAGAGACACAGGAGAGAATCAATAATCAAAGTCAATATAAAGAATGGGATGAAGAGGGAGACCATGAATCCGAAAGAGAAGGGGTAAGAGTGAGGTGGAGAGCAAGTAAAGTGAATTGACAAAACATTGCACACACACATGCAAACGTACACAGTAGGTCTGTGCAGTGTCAGGCACACACACTTCTGTTTTAGCACTGTTTAACTTCAACTACTCTGTACAGCACAGCAAGTGTGTGTGTGTGTATGTGGGTGGGTGTGTGTATCCATCCATCACACCTGAAAGGCGCTGATTGCTGACAGGAAGTGCTCATGGCTCTCTTGCTTCCTGATTGGCCAGTCCCTGTGGGCTACCAGCAAGCACTGGGGTTAAATGGTGGGACTAAAAGTCAGAAGTAGACTAAATTAAACACAGCATATAAAAACAACATTTAAAACTTGCAGTGTTGCCAGTGTCGACTTTCTGGGTTATCTCGTCCTCAAAAGTCAACCAGTTAACCCTTGTGGCCACTTGGGGGCGTCAGAGTGAGGAGACACCACTTGGATATTAACATTTTACAATAATAGAATGAGGCAACATAAGAGTTTAAAACTCTGGACCTTCTAGGAGAGGTGGATGCAGAAAGTGAATGAGGAACCTTTCCTCAGTCAACCCCGAATTGCTTGAAAGAGTACTTTTGTTTGTTTAAATTCCCGCTTTGACTCTTAAAGGTCCAGTATTTTACATTTATAGTGACCTATTGGCATTTGAAGCTCCATTTGCTGGTGGAGAAAGACATAATCATTTATTTATTTACTTACGTATTATTTGCCTTTAGTGTATAATACCTTGAAAATAAGAATTATTGTGTTTTTGTTACCTTCCACAGAGTCCGCCATGTTAATCTGCTGTGTTTCTATATTATCCTACAATGGACAAATCAAACACTGGCTCTAGAAAGGGCTGTTTTTTCGCACCTTTCTCGAGCACTGTGGTTTCTCCTCTGTGCTTGGAATGCGATGGTGAAACGAGGGAGTTGCAAATCTGCAATTTTAGCACTACATACCCTTAAATCCTACACACCAGACCTTTAACTTCTGGTGGCTATTGCTGGCTGTAGTAAATATTAATAAAAAGTCGTGCCTCTGGTTGGTTCACTCAGCCCATCTTACGAAAACACAACAATTATTATTTTCAGGTGATTATATACTAATGAAAACATACCTATGAATATTATATTCCATTTCAGTCAATAGATCCTCCTAAATGTTACACACTGGACCTTTAATGAAAATAATAAGTAAGTAAATAAATAAATAATCATATATTTCTCCACCAGCAATTGGAGCAAATTGAGAAAGAAAAACGGAATACATTTAAAATACAAGTTAAATAAATAAACTATGAAAGATGCAAATTATAAAAGGGGAAAAAAGATCAACTGGCTACAGCCCCATTCATGTCTGTCTAGACTTTTAATCACAGAAAAGACCTGTGATGACATACTGTATGTATGTATAGAAAAACATGTAACAAGTATTCACAAAGAAGCTTTTTCTCAAATTAGACAAAGGAAAGGTTAATAGATCGTGTCAGTGCTATGATGTATCAGTATATTTTAATAAACTTAATTTGAGGAGTATCGAGGGAATCGATCTTTCAGTCATTTTAAGCCAAAAAACTCGTATATATAAAACATATGATGATAAAATGTGATAACTAGAAAACTAGAACTAGAAATTTCATCGGTTTTACCTTTTTCTTCTTTCTAACTTAAGTATTTAAGAGATTTTATAGTGTCAGGGTGTAACAAGAAGAACAACTAAATAAAGATGCTTGCTTGCTTTGTGTCTTTCAGATCAGAATGCATCAAATTGAAAATGAAACACTGGACACAAAGGGGTTAATTATGTTTGACAATACACAACATACTGACTTGCGACACAAAGTGAAAGCATGAAAAATCACATTCATTAGGAACAAGCACATACACACACACACACACACACACACTGACCTGAACCATATTGTTGCCTGGACAAACTACATAAATGTATTCCTGCTTGATATAGCCTGAAGCAATCTCCATTACCATAATAATTCATGGTGGTAATTTTCTGTGTTTTTCCATATAGTTTCACTGTCAGTGTTATGCTTCTGCAAGAGCGACCACAGACACAGCAGCACTCCTCTGCATTTATCTTAATGTCTTTCCAGTCCTCTCTCTGCTCTGTGATCAGTCTTTGCATCAGGCACTGTGACCTTTGACCTTTAACGTCCATGTAAAGCTGAAAGGTTGTTTACTAAGAGCTTTAATTACTACACCTTTACTACAAAATTCAGGGCAACCTGAATTCTGGCTTCATTTTCTAAAAGGATTATTATCACTAATAATATAGTTGTTTTAATTTAGCAATTGATTACTCACAGTTCACTTTTTCAAATCTCTTCAGTGGCTCTCTTACCTCAGCTCAGCACAACAGTCAATCTCATAGTCACCGGGCTCAGACCCAAAATGTAACCTACCGGTACCATCTGGGCAGACACATTCTAGTAATATTTTAAGGTTATGTATATAGGTTATGTTTTGATATGATAGTCCTTGCTGACTGGCAGCTTATCAGTGGTAATCACCTGGACTCCTGTCGTTCAGTCCAGTATTGCGGGATGACACCAGGTTTGAGTCAGGGCAGTGGATGATACAGTCTTTGCAGGCTCGCTTCCTCTGCAGGTTTCTGCTGCCTTGCCTCACACTGGTTCCATTATTACACTCCTGCTGACGATGTGGCGCTCTACAATGGAGGAATGGATATTGTTTGACATGAAATTACCAACCTTAATTATCCTACAAACTAAAACATTATCAGCTAATAGATGTAATTATATTAGGCTACATGTCTTACTGCATTGGGTAGCGTCATCTAGAAAGAGCAACTTAACTTACACCTGAAATTCAGTGTTTCTACCATTAAAAGCTGAAACTAGAATGCATCACTTAACATGTTTCTGGTTACAAAAATAACTTAATAACTTATAATATTATATAGAAATGTAAGAACAAAAATAACTTAATAACTTATAATATTATATAGAAATATAAGAACTGATTTGAGTGCAAACTCGCATTTTTCACTTCGCCAATATTAGATGAATATACATTATATAAAACACATTGCTTTTATTACAATGGACACCCTTTATAAATGTTTCAATTGCCTTAGATTCAAAATTATATCACTGTTAATATAATATATCTGCTGTTTGTGTGCTTTTTAGAAATTACACAATGGGAAAAAATAACAAGATGTCCAATAAATATGAACTATGTGGAAAGCGGATTTAGCATAGGTAAGGTTTTGCCCACTCAGATGGTACCAATATCTGGTCTGGCCCATGGACTATCACAGCAAACACCGAGATCCCAGTACAACAAACAGAGTGGAACCTCTTTACTGCATTATACTTAAATGCAAAAAAAATGTTTTGCAATTTGTGTGTACGCAAGGTGTGATGTTGACTAGAACTTATGGATTGACTAGCACCGTTGCATTTCTATCTGTCCTATACAAGTATAATGAATCGACACACTGTTTTTTATCGTATTACTGGATTTACTTGAGTCTAGGACCTTTCTGATTTGTTTGTGTGACAGTTCATGCAGTAAGGAGGTGCCCTTTCTTTTATTGAAATCAAATATTGGTTTATGCAAAAATACGCTTTTAAAAATTAACACCACTTAAAAGCCAATAGTGATACATATTGTAATGCTACCTGTTGTAAGTGTTTTTTTAGGACAAAGTGTCACTAAGACAAACGTTGTCAGTGTTCTGAGAGTTTATTCTGAGATGTGTATCGATTGTTGGTTGCATTAGTACATTCCGGATTTGAGATTATCTGTTGTGCTGAGCTGCATGTTGTGAAGAGAACTCTGTGAAGAATTTTTAAAAATAGTAAAAACTCATGGCAGAGAAATGTATGTTACCAACAAAATCATAGCTAATTGGTAAAAACAGGCATTTTATGTGGCTGATTTTACATCAAACAAAATCACACATGAAAAAAATAGCTCATCTGTTTTTTAGAAAGAAAACCCATTATATTGTAATATATTATATTTTATTATATTATCCATGTCCGTAAATGAGGAGTAACATGAGCCAAAGCCTATTGTTATGCAGATCACATCAGGTGAGCGTGTGTGTCTGTGTGTGTGTGTGTGTGGGTGTGGGTGTGTGTGTGTGTGTGTGTGTGTGTGTGTGTGTGTG
>JAGRRF010010735.1:20652688-20667258 GCA_019097615.1 Morone chrysops
AATTCATTAGGCAGCATTTATTAACTGGTCATTTGCATACGGCTACAAAGACAAAGCTGGGCAGCCAACAGAGGTTTGATTTACATGAAAGAGCAAGTATGTGTGCAGACAATTTTATGCATGCATGCTGGTGCTTGTGTGTGTGCATGAGAAACGGAGAGAAGAGAAATCAGGAAAGGGTCCAATGGAGAAAGAGAGATCTAAATCTCAATCTGCTGCATATCCTTAAGATGTATTGTGTGTGTGCGCCCGCGCGTGCATGTATGTGTGTGCTTTCCCAGGAAAAATCTCTGATATTTCATTGTATGTAGATGAGCCTGTCCACTACGTGTGTATGTGTAATTACCAAAGTACTGTAGGTGTGTCTGAACTAATGAATGTATGTGAACACTTACATAAAGCAGAATATTGCTGCTGAAGTCCAGAGATGCATAACAATAGCCTATAGAGTTCACCCCTTGAAAAAAATGTATGTATGTATCATGTTTTTGTATCCACAGATACTACTGTATATGGATATTATAAAGTAAACTTAATGTTCCATAGTTGACAGTGCACTGCACTGGGTACTGGCATACTATTTTTTTTATAAAAATATATACAATAAAAATAGTGAAATAATTGCTTAAAAATATGCCCCAAAACCCCCTTAGCAAGTTCTCTCTTACCTCTGTATTTCTAAACTCCTTCAGACTGAAATGCCGGTCCTACATGCCTGCGTAACTGTGTAAACACTGGTGTCTTTTTGAGTCCAATTCAGACTGGCGGTAGTCCAAAAGAAGAACAAAATGTTACAATGGAACCCCAAAAAAAATATATATATAGTCAATATTTAATTAATTGTAGTTATTATAAAATACATATTCATATTTATAAATAGTGTAAAATATATGAATGAAAAAATAAATAGTGAAATTAAAGAAGAAATTATTCAAACTCAACTAATTATAAAATTGCAAATGGTGTTCATTGTTATTTCATATAAGACATTTATTTCATCATGGCATTTTTTTCCCAGTGACGCTTTTATTTCATGTAACTTTTTATTTCATAGTGTCACTTTTCATGACAGTGACGTCAGCACCCTCTCACCTTTTGTACACTTCATCTGATACTGACTTTTTTAGGTGGCTAAAATACATTTTGTTTGACTATGGATATAGTAACCCTTTAAGACAGACAGGGAACAAGAGATTAGTGATTAGATTTATTTAACATTTTGGGAGTTATTATTGTTATGGAGCAGAAATGCAGCTGCCCCTTTCAAACTTTTTTGACTTAGTACTTACTATAATTTTATTTTAATAATCTATAAATACTTTTTAATCTAATAATTTTGACTTTTGACAATTCAGTCAATAAATCCAAATTCGACTTTTTTTCTTATACTTTATACTTTGGACTTATTTTGACACATTTCTATTTTAATCATAACAAACTTTTCATCTGTTTTTTGATCATTATTATTATTTACCTGACATAAATGGGCCTCCATACATTACCATCTCTCAAAATTAGTATTATTAGTATAGCCTAAAACAATGTATGCTATTGGTAAAAAGTATGTTTAAAGGGTACGTACACCCATATCACAAGAACATGTTTATTTTACACATAGAGTAGTTGGGCCGTGCAGATATGCATATATTTTGATAAATCATCACTGAAACTTCTGAAACAACTGAGCTTTGAGACTATTACTTTGTCCTCTGATATCCACATCATATCATGTCTTTATAAAAATCTAACTAACAAGTAACAAAGAGCACATAAGACTGAGAAAAGAAAAGTGGATGCATATGGTGTCTTGATGAGAATGAATGAGAAGCTCGAAAACTGATCACAGGAACAATACATCACAACAGCAGTTATAGAGTCAGATAAAACAGATGGGGAAACGAACAGTTGTGTATCTCACAATGTCAGTGTGAGCTGTAAGGACACCTCTCTTATTCATACGTTCTTGAGGAGTTTGTTTTTTTCTTGATCATTTTGTTCTCCAGTGGCTCATGGGAGTCTTGGATGGGTGTTTCATTCTCAGGCAAGACAACTGTTAATCAGTGAGCAGTGCGTTACAAGTGCCAGCATGTGAGTATAACAAAATCAAAACTCACCTAGTGCAACACCAATTAATTGCCTCAAGAGCTCCCTCTGGAGGAGACACTGCAGAAGCATTAGTTGACAGCACTTAACATTTACATATGTCTTGCAGAAGGGAGCTATAACTGCTTCACAAGAAAAACAGTCAATTAGACAGACAGCGTTTGTAAAAGTCAGTGTTCAACTTTCAGTACCTTTGTAGCTTCTAAATGAATCTTTGTGGTTTGAAGTTTGAAGCCACTCTGTCTGTTGGCCTGTATTGTTGTCTTCTGTCTTCTGTTGGGGCCTTTAGACCTAGTCTGGAATGGCAGGGATAGGATTGTGTTGCTGCTCCATGTGAGGGGTTTCTGAAATGTTGCACTGTGGATCAGCTTCTAAAATTTGCAGAGGGGCATGACACTAATCTACATGGGGTTCACCATCGACATCTCCTGGTGTGAGTAATTTGCATCTCTTGACTAAGTTCATTGCGAGGGATCCAGATGTTTTTTTCTCTCTGCTTGAGCGGATTGCAGAGGCAAGGAATTGGTCAGATTGTGAACCAATTTTGCTGGTGTAACGCATGTTGTCAGAAAAAGCACAGGAGGCTCATGCGTCCTTAAGCAGTGCTAACCTAACTTATAAATCAGTCAAGGCTGCTGTACTGAAGGTGTATGAGTTAGTCCCAGAAGCATATTGCCAGCGTTTTAGAATGTGTTAGGGCTTGGTCCTAATGGGCCAAGACACTTCAGGACCGTCGGAAAACATATAAAAAAATAATCTGAGCCACTTCTACTTCTTAAAAAGGGTGTGGCTCCTGTGAGTTCCAAAGTGTTGGCAGTGTCCATAACCTCTCAGCTTGTGAGATTTCTTGGGATGGTGGGGTATTTCTGTTGTTTCTGTAAGAATCTTTCTACAGTTGAGGCACCACTTACTGACCATCCTTTTGTTTTACAGGGTGATGCAAGCAATATAAGAGCAGGAGCCTTGTTGATGCAGGCAGACGACCAGGGAGTTGACAGGGCAGTAAATTTATTTTCAAAGAAATTCAACTGGCATCAGTTAAAGCATTCTGTGGTTAAGGAGGCCGTTGCTTTTATCTGGGCTGTGCAGCATTTGGCAGTCTGTGTGGGGACTGGGGTGACATCAGTGATGGTCTACACAGACTACAACCTAGTCACCTTTCTGAACACCCTTCCATGCACAAAATCACATGATTTGTTGGGGGATTTGTTTGACCTAAGATGTTTTGAGCATCTTTCAATAGTGCTTGAAGCAAGCTGGAATCTCAGTCCAACACAGATGGGGTGGAAAGCGTTAAGACGAACAGGCAGTCTTCACTTTAATCTTCATAATGGAAGCTAAAGAGGACTAATGATACCTTCTCTCTCCTCCTCCCATGCCTCCCTCCATCCCTTTCTCCTTCCCTATTTCCACACCTCCATCCTTAACCCGCTGACCCTCCCTTCCCTACTGCTTCTCCAACTCTCTCTACCCCTCTCTCTTTCTCTTAGTTTCTTCTTTCTTTACTCATTCATCCCTCTCTCTCTCTCTCTCTCTCTGTCCTTCATCACTCCACCCTTCCCTCCTTTCTTACCTCAGTTCTTTCCTTTCTCCACCTTTTCCATTAACATCCCTCTGTCCCCTCTCTCCTCTGACACAGCCAGGCATTACCACAGTGACAAATGGATCCTCACATGCTGCAGTGTTGCTTTGTGTGTGTTTGTGTGTGTGTGTGTGTGTGTGTGTGTGTGGATTTCTAAGAACTGTGGGTACATGTGTGGTACTCATTTGTTTGTGTATCTATATCTAGGGATGTGTGCACATGAGAACATGTATGTTTTTGTGTGTGTGTGTGTGTGCGCACGTGCGTGTGTGTGTTGGGCTGTAGCTCTGTGACAGTGACTGATAACCAGTCGTGGTAAACGATGCAGAACTTTCTTTAATAGGAGATACAAGAGGTGGTTAAAAATCCTGCCTAATGGAGAAATATGACAGAGAGGGAGGGAGGGGGGTGGAGGAAAATGGGGGTAGAGAGAGAGAGAGAAATAAATGATAGAGAGAGACACATAAGGAAAGATGAAGAGAGGAGAATGTGAGGCATGTGTTCTTGAATCAAATTTGGGTTTTATGCTAGAGTATCTCCAAAGTGGAACTGTGATATCATGCAGTGGACATCAGAGTGAAAAATGTAAACACTAGGTGGCAGTGTAAGGCAGCTTTGTAACTGGATTTGTTCTGTGGTTTTATTTTTGGTCATATGATATATTGTTTAAGATTAAGATTAAGAGTCTACAGCCATGCTAGCAACTCTGTGAGGCTGTACAGGTATAATGTTTATAATCTTTACTATTTTAGTTTGGCTTGTTTAGCATGCTAACATTTGCTAATAAGAACTAAACGTGGCAGCCCCATCACTCTCTCCCTGTTTGCATGTCCACAAGTGCATAAAAGTGTGTATTTCAGCCTCTGTGTGTGTGTGTGTGTGTGTGTAAAAAAAAAGAAGAGTGAAAACAACAATTTCCCCTCTGGGATTAATAAAGTATATCTTCTTCTTTTTCTTTTTAAACCTAAAGTACAGCATAAGCTGTTGTCATTCATTTTGGCCGTATTTCATCTCAAACCATTCAATATTTTACATTTCACTCAAAACCATAAATGGTAACCTCATTTTGTAGTACAAGAGAAGTAAGGGAATCACCAAAATCTGTTAGTAGCCAGCTCAGTGTCTATAAACCATGACTGTGTGTATAACATTTTGTTCCATTCGATTATTAGATGTTGAGATATTTCACAGGCTATCTAAAATTTTGACCTGCTGGTGGCGCTAGGTGGAGTATCAGAGGGAGGACCAAAAGTCATTAAAATTGACCCTCAGGACACATGAATAATCTCGACCAAATTTCATTCCAATACATCAAATAATTGTAAAAATATCTCACTAAAAGATAAAAAGGTTAACCCGCTGATGATGCTACAGGAAAGGGGATCACCAAAGTCAGCAGGGTTCATTCCCTGGGACCTGGGAATGGCAGTTAGTCCTATATAATTGCTATAATATTTCAGTCTGGACCATATAGTTTTGAACTGGCAGAATGACACTGCAATGAGCCATGCTAAAATGCTAAAAGAAAGAAAGAGCTGTCTACTTTCAACTTTTTTTTAAAATTACATTTTTGGGAAATCAAGTTTATAAAGGCATAGAGGGGTCATAAACAGGTTTTAATTGGTCTTTCTGTATTGTACAGCAAGAGTGGAGGAGCGGTGGAGTTATACAGAGGGGAGGCCACGAGTCCTACACTGTGAACGTTGTCAAACACTTTATGAAAGGAAGTACTTTAATAATCACAGTTCCATTTCAGATCCACTATGCACACAGTCAAATTCACACTGTCTGAACTAAAAAGTTGAAATTTTGCACACCAACCTGATTATTCTGGGGGGTCGTGACTCTAAAAGGTTGAGAACCGCTGCTCTATAGTAAGGGATCAGTGAAGTCATTTTCAATGCATGCCCACTTTGGCCTTTGATACAAACAAATTTATTGGGGCATTACGACCAAAATGTAGGTCACCAAGGTCAAAACTACCCAACAGTATACACAGTATATAAAGATGAGCACAACCCTATACACACTTTATGGATGACTTGAGCAACATCAATTTTAGTCTTACACCAAAGATGCTAACAACATTAACTGAGCCGTCTGAACCCTTTCTGGTTCCAAAGAAACATTTGTGGGAGTGGGAGGAATCCTGCACTACTGTTGATGTCCGGCAGCTTAGCATACCTTCTCTCTCCCCTCTCAGTGGGCAATTGTCTTGAAGAGGTTTAGTTGTGGGCCTAGCATTGGTAACTATTTGATACTCATTTAAGTTGGCAGGCTCTGAACACTCTATCCCCAATATTCCTTGCCTTTTACAAACTATTTATTAAGTACAGCAGATGGTGGAGGTGCATTTCATACAATTCACCACAAGATGGCAATGCTTGACAAAAGCATGTTCACAGCACAACCTAGTGCTTTACTGAATACATGAAGGTTCGACTGATTTGACTTTCTTTCTTTCTTTCTTTCTTTCTTTCTTTCTTTCTGTCTTTCTTTCTGTCTTTCTTTCTTTCTTTCTTTCTTTCTTTCTTTCTTTCTTTCTTTCTTTCTTTCTTTCTTTCCTATCTTTCTATCCTTCCTCTCATCCTCACTCCATTGAAACTGTGTTTTTCAATCTCCATATATGAGCATCTTCAAATCTTCAAAGGAAGTTGGGTTGATTTGAATAAAGATTTGAATATTGTGGTGTGCACTTTGAGGATGGGGGTCACCTAACTGCAACAGACAGTGGTGATTTACTTTAATATGCCACAGAAATTAGAACACTTCTACTACTAAACTGTGAGCTTCAATGATTGGAGGTGTATAAATTTCAACATATCTGAAATTCACTGCTCTTAATAATCAAATGCTCCAGCTGTTGTCAGTATGGGTGATGTACTATCTGTGATTGCGTGTTCTTTTGTGTCGATATCTTGTGTACATCTGTGAATCCTTCACGTGGCTTATTTTAATACAGGAAATCAAGACAAAGAGCAAAGAGCAGCCTGTTCTCTCCCATGAAAAACAGTTTAATGGCGACCACAGTGATAAAGAGTTGAGGGCGTACGGATTAGGATCACAATAGTGCCATTGTTCCTGATTTGCATGAAACATTGCTGACAGAAACTGAGAAGTTTTTATATCAGTGTATCCATCAGCTTCACCTCCAGTGGAGATTCAATTTGAGCAGCCAACCAAACACCACTAGGTTCACAGAGCTACTGCAAAGAGGCCGAGATATACTGAGCTCAAAAAAAGCTGAATTCAACACGTCCCATTTTTACATTCGACCCTTTGTGCCTGGTAAATGCCCACATCTTTCAAACTCAGTGGATTAATTTGTTTATTGGCTTTTAATTTGAAGTCAAAACTCCAATTCAAGATCATCCTGATAACATCATCAGGGTTACTTCCTCAGGAGGAAGAAGCTCCCTTCAGGGCCACAGTTCCGTCTTCAGGGTGGACCAGCATAGATCTGAAGGTGTTGCATAGTTTGTTATTTTGGAATATGCACCATGGTAACATAATAAAATATAAAAGGTATTTGACACAGGACTCCTCTTCAAAACATGGCCACAAGATTAAGTGATAATGCAGGAGCCACTTTAAGGCCCCTATATTTTTGTACAGATTGCATTTCAGTGGTGAATATTACCAAACAAATGTGCAATTTATGAAATTACAAAGTAAATTCCACAAAGTTGCTACACACCTAATGCCTTTGGGAGACTGGGGGCAGTTGCCCGCTTTGACAATGGTAAACAGTTAAAACCAGCTAACCCTTGACAGGAGTCATTCTACTGCAGATCCTTCTGTAATATATTTTGCTGATAATATTTCTGTACATCAACTTAAACCTGTAATAACCTGTTTGTTTTGGTGATGTGAGGACAGTGGAAATAAGTGCAATATTCACTCTCTTTTAGGTCTGTTTTTGGTCTCCTGAGGGAAATAATAATCGGTTCTTTAGCCATTTAACGCTTCACTATGTTCACTAAATAGTGTCTAACTGTGTCTGTCTGCTGTTTGGTGCTGCACATTAGTGTACTGTGGGTTTTTCCAGCTTTTTCTCTGAAAACTGCCTGCTTTGGCTGAAAATAATGAGAGTGGTGAGAGTGAACCAAAACAGTTGTGGACCGACAGCTGAATAATGACCTGAAACTCACTATAAAGCTCTGTAAGGCTGGGAGGGGAGCTGCAGATTTAAATAAAGTACAATTTTGAATCAGTAGGTTTTGTTGCTACTGTTGCTATTCTTAAGAATCTGAACCAGTACATGCGCCACTATGTTGGTACATTTTCATGCATCACAATAAACAGCAACGTGTGGATATCACACATTTCTTTATAATTTGTTGTGACTTGCAGGGAGTGAGCTTTTTGATGCAGGTTTTCACATGCCATACATGGCCAAGAGTCTGCAGGTTTACGACATCATGTGATTTCTAGGTCCTCCTCTTCAAATCACAATAAAGCCTTCACATCTTCACATCTCATGATCAACCTTCAGCGATGTAAGAGTGCAGGTTTGTTGAGGGATGAAATGCATTTCAAACCTGTTTAATGTTTGTTCCAAGGCAGCCTTAAAGTTCTGGTGCCACTGGGTGCTAAACCACGGACATGATATGGAACCTGTGCTGTGAAACAGATACAAATGGCTGAAGAACTTTTTAAACTTTTCTTGATGAAAACAAGTCATAAATCCAAATGTCAGAGGTCTATCTTTGAGATTGACTAATTTATTTCTACATCTAAAGAAAGCATGACGTGTCACCTTTCTGAGAGCGTGTTTATGGGGGTTTGTGCATGCATGTTGTTGTGTATGAATATGGGCAGACATATAGATAAAAGCAAACACACAAGTTTGTGTGGTTGTGTGTAATGTGTGTGTGTGTGTTTAGTTTCTGTAACCATGCTGATGATTATAACTTAGTTACTGATTAACTCCTGTCCTACTTACTGAAGCAGTCACAGCAGATATGAATACATACAGTACAGAGGGAAGTTTATTCAGCAGCATGGTCATTCATTTACAGCCAGAAAATCCCATGAATCAAAAACAGGATCAAAGCCACGGCTCAATCACCATTTAAAGTTTCCCCCCACCCCAGAAATAAAAAATGCGCTGGAGAGTTTTACAATATGCCTAAATGCCTTTGAACTGTTTCTGATACTCCAAGATAAAACTAGAAGATATACGTGTGTAAATAGTGGTGTGAAATAACTGGGAGGTTTTATTACTGGGTGTGGAGACTGTTTCCTTTTTCTTTAATTGGTTACCTGCATGATCTTCCAGTCAGACTTTCCGTGCTGTATCAATTCTGTTGAACATGTCGACTCTCAAATGTGTTGTTGTTTTACAAGCCCAATACCAACATTGAGATTTAAGGTTTAGCCTTTATGTTTGGGGTTAACATTAAAATTAGGACAACAAGTACAACTAATAGAAGGTACAACTGATCTGGGACTACTATTGTAAAAACAATTTGCATCCGACCACACCAGCGTTTCTGGGTCATTTTTGCAGAGACCTCCGTCCACAGTGAAACACCTAAACATGATAAAAATGGCTACATCTCTTCTTCTTCTCCCTCTTTTCAGTTGGAAAATGACAAAACTGCATCACAGTCAAGATCTGGAGTGGGACAGACAGCAAAGCTGCTGACGTTATTACCCCTCAAATAAGTAAGATAATCTGATTAATATTTTGACATGGCTGTTAAAATAATCAAAATGCCTAATTTTGCTGATAATCAAGTTATCAGCGTGCATGTTGACACGCTGAATCTAATTATTAATAGCTTCGGAATATTATTTGTCCAGGGTGGGTTCTATGACATAACTGTCAGATTTACATATATGCAACCAACAACAAGACTATGAATAGCGAGCCTTAGATTAGATTAAGTCTGGGTGGAAGTCAGGGTTGAATTGTAGTCAATATTATGAGTTCAGCCAAAGTCCTCATAAGTATAGCAAGCCTTGCATGCATGTGTTTGTGTGTTAGTGGGAGGGGCCAACTACAGCACCTGTAATTCAGCACCCATAGAAGAAGACAGACAGACAGAGGAGTGAATGTGCACAGCAAAGACAGAGGAAATTTGGAGAAGTAATGATTCACCACAAACAAACAGAGGACCAGTAACTGTACTGTGGACTAACAACAGCTCATCTTAGCACTCAATTGTAGCACTGCTATTATTGCAATCTTCAGGAGAGGCTTCAATACCCCTGCAACAGAGTGGACGACACCAAGCAATTTCCAATTTGCAGTAACACGTTTAATGGCTTGATTCTCCTTCAAACATACTCACCTCACCACACCCTGAAAGTGCCAGGTGCAACTTCACTTCCACTTCTGGTTTATGAGTCGTTGTGGATAAAGACAAGGGATTATGGACTCTCTTCTGTGAAGAAACATTACTGTCAGGTGAGACCTAAGTTTCAGTTTTCCTGCCACTTTGCTGAGACAGCTTATTATTAACTGGCCCCATGTAAGCACAGACCTCTCCAAGTGCTACTTCAGCATATAAACACATTTCCCGTCTCAACAGAGGTTAACAGGACAGCTTTGTTGCTACTGAGGAAGGCTGAATTCAGGAATTAAACACCTTTTGGAATGAAGAGGCTGGAAATCTATCCTGAAATCTGTTGAAGTCAACCCCAGCTGGAAAGAGACAACATCTGTTTTAAACAGGTTAGTATATAGCATTGTTATACTTGAGTATTTCCATTGTATGTTACTGTATTCTCCTCTCTGCAAAAATTATATCACTGCTTTACCTTTTTTATAGATTTCACAAACACACACACACACACACACACACACACACACACACACACACAATATTAGGGTGTACAATTGGATGTTATTTTGTATGAAGGGTTTGCAAAAGAAAAGTAATGTTTTGTACAAAATGCTGTACAGTGGTTCTACCTGACAGAAAGAGACGTCTGTCATGTAACACTGTGGGAACATTGACTGAATGGCAGTAAATGCTTAACCAGTGGTTCCCAACACATTTCGAATGAGTTGTTAGCAGTTGCAATATTTCATTTAGTAAACAAAGAAAAAGTTAAAATTACATAATATTTCACAAAAATGTAATTGATTGTAATTTGCAATCCAAAAAATTAGTACAAAATTGTGAACAAGAACTTCGTCTTTCCTCTCCCACTGATCATCTCACAATTTCCTTCGGATTGATCTGAAAGAGGAACCACTGGACTAAACTAGCTAAAACTGTATAAAACCACCTCCACCAGGGGAAGTTACAATAGTGAAATACTACTTAGGTACTGATGTTTGTATTACATTAAAGTGCCAAATAATAAATCAGTCAAAGGGTCTATTCTTCTGCAGACCAAATACCTTTTGATACTTCAAGTACATTGCTTACTTTTATTGAAGTTGGATTTTGAAATTTACTTAAATGTGTATTTGTACATTGTGGTGGAATTTGTACTTTTACTGAAGTTAAGGATCAGAATACTTCTTCCACCACTGCGTAAATCTACATGAACCACATACAAGTCAACAGTTTGCATAGTTGGCGCAAAACAACCTCAAAAACTTTACAAATATCAAGTCATATAGGGTTTTTTCACAAACCTACCATACAAATTAAGTCATTGGTGCATTGTGGGTAGATGCAATAGGCATTGTCTTTTGGGATGAGCATCGTATCAAGTTGGCTGTACAATAGCGGACTGATAAGTGCTCTCCTTTGCTGACATATCAAATGCTTCATTCAATGAGCCATCATTGTCACGAAAGCTGTTCGGACTGGACTGGACTCCAGAACACTAAATCATTTCTAAATTTCTCAATAAATATCAGGCAAAAGAACCATCATTAATGATGCTTCATTCATATGTACAACCCCTGATTTGAATAGATATTAATGGTATATGAAAAGCAGGGCCCTCATTTTCTATTTGATCAAGAAATAATTCTCACACTGCCTTCAGGTTTAACACTAGTAAACTGCAATAACTTCACACCTTTTTACAGTGTATTTTTTCATTGGTTTCATTGCTTTTGTGCCACTTTGCAACAGGACGACTGGGTTGATGGTTAATCAGCCCTTCTGTCTGTCAGTTTCGTCCAGAACAAGATATCTCAACTATACTGGTCAGATTGCCATTCCTGCTGTGTTTACTACAGCCCCGTATCCCAGTATCAACATTCTGTCTAATGTTATGGTTCTGATATTGATAGTCTGCTATTTTGTAATATCCTGACCTCTAGCATCATCATTACACTAGTATTTAACAGTGAAAAGTGCAAGACCAGTTCATTCCAGTAGAATTGCTTCAATTAGTAGATTCACTCAAAACAGCTCTCTTGACATTGTTGACCTCTGAGCAAATGGTTAGCAAAAAAGTCTAAACTGGAGAAAGCAATCCACTTTTATTAAACCTCCTCTGTCAGAATATAAACTGCTCCAGGTAGTTTGATGGTACAAACATGTCTTTTGAATAAACTGCTAACGTATTAGCTAGTAGGAGAGCTAATGAGCTTGCTAACAGAAGAATGTTTTTCTCTTTTGAATCAATTTTTTTATTGAATGAAGCTAGGCTCAATCCAAAGAGAACATGACTGGGGGGAGGACACAACCCAGTACAGAAAGTAGAAAGAAACTGGGAGGCAGCACCAGCAGTTGAATTTAATGTCTTTAGAAAGAAAAGGAAATATGAGTTGGTTTGATTTTAAGGCTGTTGCCCAGGAGACCTGTTGATGTTATATATATGGCTAAATATATATATTTGTTATGATGTTGCAAATGACACATTATCTACTGATAGTACCACAGTACTGTACTATACATCTGTCAGTCCTATTCTTCAAAAATCATATAGCCATAACATTCTGACCAGCTGGGCACCCTGGTGGTCATAATGTTCTGCAGCCCCATACCAACAAACTGTGATGCACTGTGTGTTCTGACACCTTTCTATCAGAACCAGCTTTAACTTTTTCAGCAGTTTGAGTTACAGTAGCTCCTCTGTTGGATCGGACCCCAGAAGCCAGCCTTCACTCCCCACATGCATCAGTGAGCCTGTCTCCTGTTCACCGCTTTTCCTTCCTCAATCTGCCCATTTTTCTGCTTCTAACATCAAGTTTGAGGACAAAACGTCCATTTGCTGCCTAATATATCACCCACTGACAGGAGACATGATAACCAGATAATCAGTGTTATTTACTTCACCAATCAGTGCTCACAATGTTATGGCTGATCGGTGTATATACTGTACATATCCCTAACTGAATACCTCCACATGTGAGATTCAGTAAAGTTATAGGTTAAACAATACAAAAAGTAATACAGCTTCCCTTATGCATATATAGTACTATTCGGAAGAATTTAGCATGATGACCAAGTTAATTATTTCCCGGATTTTGTATTAATTACAGTAGTCCCTAACCTTACAATGCAACTGGACTTATGCCAGGCTTCAGTCTATGCATTTGAGAAAAGTTAAGGTAAATTATATTTTTGAAGTAGCTTTAGTATTGTGTGAGAATGACTTAATTGGTCATTTTTATTTGTACTGTGAAAACAAAATTCCTAGTAAAAAGTATTTAATCAGGAATGTTTCTGTAAGTTAGAAACTAATTTAGTACCACTTAAATTACTAGTAAAAGCGGCTTGATCAGGACTTTTTTTTGCACCTAAAGCCTTTTGTTACTTTTACAGTTGTGGTTTTATAGTGCAGGACTTTAGAGGTTTTGTCTTGGTACTTAACATGACCGCATTTCTTTTAAGGCAAACATTTAATTTTATCAGTATTCTGAATGCATATGCAAATTATTTGATGGCAGGCATTCCAAGTGATGGCAGGACTTTCCTGGCCCTGAGAGCCCACAGAGTCCTGCTGAAGTACCCTCAAACAGGGCACTGAATCCCAACCAGGTTCAGAAGTTTCTAACTGTAGAATCTGGAGACATGAGAAAGTGGTCAGTGCTTCATCGCTGAATAAAACCAAAACACATATTCACCTTCAAGTCAGTGAAGAATTTAACATGCTGGCTGATTGTAAAACATTTGTTCTTCAAGGATGGCAGGGGGTTTCAGGGGGTCACCACATATGTCCAATCACATGTTTACTGCTGTTGCACAACACACTGAATGTTTAACATGTGACTGGACACAGTTGGCCTGTTTCATTTTAATTCAGTGGATGCAATATGGTTGGTCTACTGCCAGGCATAACAACCTTTGAACACTCCCTCCCATGTTTGATCTCTCTCTCTCTCTCTCTCTTATTCTCTCTCTCTCTTATTCTCTCTCTCTCTCTCACACACACACACACACACACACACACACACACAGAGTTAACATGGTGGTTGGTAACACAGTAACTACACCCAGAGCCTGCACACTGTGTTTTGAAATTGAATGTTTTTATTATCTGTTTTGAAGCCGCCTCAGTTTCATTCATTACAGTTATAAGCCACCAAATTTAACTCAAAATTCCCTCTTCATACAATACTAGAGTGATGAGTACATCCAGTTCATTCAATAATTTGTATTTCCTTATGTAACCATTCAGGCTCTGGCAACTCTTCATCCTCTTGTTATGAAGAAGAAGTTGACATTTTATGTTTTACTTGAAGAGAGACCTATGGGCAGAAATAGAATATAATATTCATCACCTCACAATAAGAATCATTGTGTTTTTGTTGCCTTAGAATGAGCTGTTTTTTGATCCACCATGTTTCTACAGTAGCCCAGAATGGACAAACCAAGCACTGGCTGTAGATATGGCCTTTTTGAGTTTTACGTGAGTTTCATGGCCAACGTAGTTTCTCCTACACGCTTGGTTGAATCAAGGAATTTAAAGGGGAACTTGGCAACTTTTTCAGCTTAATAAACCCGTTTAGAAATCATTTGGA
>JAGRRF010010735.1:20667841-20679056 GCA_019097615.1 Morone chrysops
CCACATACACACACAGACATAAACACAGCAATAGGTGCAGCAACAGTGTTTCAACAGTCTTAACATGTTGGTGTTTAGCAAGTATACTTTTTACCGAATTTCAACATTTGGCAATTAGCACAGAACACAAAGTAAAGCTAAGACTTATGGGAATATCATTACATATCATTATTTTGCCAAATTAGTAAACCAAAGCAAACTTTTGACCTGCTGTACTGTGTCTGAGGTCAGAAGATCATCAAAGCCGTTAGGATTAATCATCTTGGCATCATAGATATCTGTACCAAATTCCATGGCAACCTATCCATTAGCTGTTGAGATATTCATTAAAAACTAAGTTAATGGTGGCGCTAGAGCAAAAGTCAGGTGATCACCAACGGCAGTATGATTCCTCCTCTGAGGACAATGACGTCAGCCTGCTATACAGTCACCTCAAATCTAACTTTGGCTTAAGACTAATGTCATGTTAAAGGCTGAAATGTTAGTAATGTTTACACTGACTGTTGTTCCACTGTCACAACAAAGACCTTACAGCATGCAGCCATCTGTGCCTGTTTATTCTGACTCTAGAGGTGTACTGAGCCCACATAGCACCACAAAAGGAACACTGAATCTTAAAAACATTATTTTCTAAATGTTCTGTTTGGATTGTTAAATGGATTGTTTTGCAACAAAATGGCTGCTCCCCCACACTCCCTCCCACTGAAAGGCAGTCAGGGACAGAGCTAGGAAGTCGATACTCACCGTCACTTCAAAGTTGTATAGAATCTGCATGAAAAGGGACAAAGGTAGCCAAACAATGATCAGTTATCTGAGCATATCACGTCTTCATGGAACAGAGAAAAAGAGAGCGCTAGAGTGAGAGTGAGAGAGGGAGAAGAAAAGAAACAATAAAACAATGTGGTTCAGTTTCTGTTTGCTCAGCTGCTATAAAAACTTGCCCCAGGGCCAGAAGGCAATCAGTAGCTGACCTGAAGCCAGTTTGCATGCCAGCTGGGGCAGTTACATTGATCTTTTTAAAGCCAAAATAATGGAACAGTTAACCAAAGTGCAAGATGATCTCTGTAATAGGTCACATCTTTATTGGATCATTTGCACCATTTTGACTCTTAACTTCCTTGTTGTTGGTTACTCATAGTGTTAATGGCCTAGGAGTAAACATAAATCCCTGTTAGCGACTTGCCGTAAGCAAGGACAAACTAGCATGGTTCTGTCCAAAGTTAAACAGGACTTGGGGCCCTAACTTAACTTTGCACCCAGTTGTCAATTTAACGCCTTTTGTCCACGTTGCGTAAGCAGCAAATTTACTTGCACCAAGCACTGCGTCCATGGACGTATTGGTCTCAAAAGCTGTCTTGTTGGCACATTGCTATCCTGAGGCAGCAGAATGTGATTGTGCTGTTGACCAACAAAAACATTTTCATCTGCTATTTGAAGGGCCCATTATTCAGATAATAGGATGCGCCTACATGGGCAGGTTCACAACACGTGTATTCAACTACGTGTTTGTTACACACGCAGGGACACGCAGCAGTGCTCCTTCTCCTAAGTTAAATATCAGTGCATTTGCTCATATGCAGTCGAATGGAGTTTGGGATTGAAAGGAAGATTGGGAGAAAGTGGTGGGAGACAGTCCAGTGGCCAAGGACCACATACCTGTCACTCAGCGAAGACGATTGCTGCAGTAAACTTCGCTTATATCGCCCTGCTGTAGCAGACATCTGTAATCTCCTGTCAGATGGAGCACACAAGCAGCTCCGTTTCCTTAGCAGAAAACGGTTTACTTCTCAGTAGGCACAGATGGCTTTCAAAGGAAATGGGAGATTTCATTTAATTCACGTTGTGCCCAAAACACACCTACAATTACTTAAGAAACTAAATTCAAAATCTGTATAGAGATTATGCACTGTTGGACACACCATGCACTTGAGACTATACACTGTAGATAGTTTAAATAGGGCCCTTAGAGAGTGCAGCCATGCTAGCGGTTCCATGAGGTTCCATTTAGACCAAATGGTGCTTTATGCTAAATGCTATCATTGCTAGTTCATTGTGTGAGCATGCTAACATTTGCTAATTAAGAAAACAAAACATAAATTGTGTTGAGATATTTCACAGAATAAATAAAAACGCTTCTCCTTCAGTCTGGAGAGAGTGGTAGATGCACCAACAACAGGCCAACATAGAGCCACACCATGCGCATTCACCTTCCAGCACCTCTAAAGCTCAAAAATGAACATGTTATATTTCATTTGTTTGAAATTGAATTGCTTATGGATTTAAGGGGGTAATGTACTGGAACTATTGTTTTAAAGGCAAAGTCATAAGGGCTCATGGTCCCTATGCACCACCCTGCACCACCTTACAGTGCCCGCTATAGCTGCAATGTCAGGTGTCCGCATACATTTGGCCATATAGTACAGCATATTCTGTTATTGCTGTAACTGTCTTTGTAATCCCTCTGGATACAATTATTAGATAGATGATGAGATGTCTTTTTTAGTTATGTTTTTATCATCTCTCAGAAGATACCTCACACACACACACACACACACACACACACATACATAATATACATACACACTCACATACCCATTAGACTGTCCTCCTATATGCTTCTCTTTCTCTTTTATACACCCACACAAACACACACACACTCTGATGTGACACACTGACACACACACGGTAACCTGAGTATATGTGCATCCACAGCATATGGAGACTATTGAATTACACTGAAATATTAACAGTGTCATGGGTGGATAGATAGGTGCTCAGACACACATACACACACACACAAAACAAACACAGAGATAGATATTCATATAAAGACAGGTGCACCCACATACATGCATTGTTTGTGGGTTTCAGATTATTCTTTTTTAATCCCAACAATCTTCTATTTTTCTTTTTATTTTAATCTTCCTTTAATCCTATTTATTCTCCTCCTCAGCCCTCCATCCATCCCATCATTCATCCATCATGGCAGAGCCGTCTCCAGGCTGGTGGAAGCTAACTTTCCTCAGGAGAAAAAAATCCCAGCCCAAGGTTCTGTATGAAATCCCAGCAGAGTTTGTTTCCAACGCCGCCACTGTCCAGCACGGGTCCGGCACTGCCACCGGAGCCGCCGCCCACCCAGAAGACATGGTGCACAACTCTCAGCTGGACGCCCGGCTGGAGAGGATCGTGGACAAAACGACGGCCAGCAAGGGGCGCCATGTTAAGGTGTCTCACTCTGGGAGGTTTAAGGAGAAGAAGAGAGTGCGAGCCACTCTGGCAGAGAACCCAGAGATGTTTCCAGGAGGTGACCCCACGAGGGATGAGAACCAGAGGGCTGGGAAGTGACAAAAAAAGAAGAATAACACACGTACATAAAGACGTAGCTACATAAACACATAAAAACCTAAAGGTTTAATCAGAGATACATATTTAAGAGGATTATAAAAGTTGGTGTTTGGGTTTATGGCTCTCTGCCCTTATTGTCAGTTGATGGAGCCATAATATCCAAATGTGAGAAAACCCTGGGTCTTAATATCTTCTTTGCAGAATTTTCAAAATGACCCACTCTAAAAATGTGCCTAGTTTCTATTTCTAAAGCAAAACTTGAGGTTTTCTCTTTTACCACCTAGTGGCCACTAGAGGAATCGCATCTTGAGGCACTGGTTTCATCTGTGGAGGTTGCTGCTTCATCCACATGCTGTTAACAGGATAACGATGGTTCAACCTTTCCGGAAACAAGATCTTCAACAACTAGTCCACTGTATTTTCTCAATGTACTGGGATTAAACCTTTGACCTTTCCATTCCTGGATGGATCAACCTGGCTGTGTAGCCACTGTGACTGGACCTTTGGACCTCATGTGAGACTGCAGCAGTTACACACTCAAACTGAGGGCTGGAATCCAAACATTATTTTTGGTTTATAGTGTAATTTACAAAAATCAGCCTGAAGATGTCACTATGATACAGTGGAAATTTGTGAAGCAAATCACGCTGACCTCTCTTGACTCTAGATTGGAGATCTATAAAACCAATCAGATTGGTTGATTGATATTTGAAGTAAAAGTTCTGGGGGGGTTATACAGTCAATGTTAATTAGTGTGTTTGTGATGAATTTGATGTGAAGAGAAGTCATTTTGCTGTGTGTCATTGAATCCTACGTTACCACCTTCTATAAAGAAACACTCCCTCAGATGATTCATTTGAAGGTAGTACTTGATAGACTTCTTGAAAGGTCAGCTCCCCTGGATAACAATATATGATATTTTCTCTCTCTCTTTCTTTTATTTTCCTTCTGCTGAGTTTGCAATATCTACCACTGACATTTCTCCTGCAACACTCCTGGTACTTTCTAGTATGCCTGGGCCTTAAAGGACCAGTTTGTAGTATATATACATATTCCATAGAGAAAATATTTTCTGGTTTTATCTCTGATGACCACCGGCTGCTCAGCTTCAACTCTCTGTGATTTACAGAGTTTCTTGATTGACAGATAGCTTTACTTGCTAAAGTAGCTAACCGTTAACTAGCTAATTGTACCTTCCGTTAGCAAGCAATGGAATGGGACCGAATACAGCCTCCAATACCAACAGGGAATACAGTACTGAGGTTGCTTGCAGAGTAAGTAGACTAACTGTTAGCCGACTCAACCCCTAGGTGCCAGGAGCAAACCCCAGCTAGAAACCCACCTCGGTACTGTATTCCTAGTCATTAAACTGGGAGTTCCCAGTACAAGTCCCTCCCTACCTGTTTTTACAGGAAACCTGTGAATATGCAGAAGCAATAAGGATCTAGCCGCCTCATGGGAACGTCCTTTATTATCTGATCTTGATATCTTTATTATCTGATATTCATGTCTCGTCTTGATTTTGTCTTGCAGCATCTGGATTATATACTCAACATCCAATCAATAGATAAACTTCAGGCTGTCACTTTGATGACACTTTCTGTTTTGATTCTGGGGGAAATTAATGTAAAAATGTATGTTGATACTCTATTCTTCTCCAGTGATAAAGTGCTCCCACAGTTGCTGTAATCAATTCATCTTCATATGTCAGTGCTGCAAAAACCTAGGATATTTGCATAAATAAAATATTATTTAAAAAAGTAAATGATTTCTTCCTGCAATTGATTTGTTCTCAAATATAAGGGTATAAATGTAACAGCTATCAAGAGTGCAAAAAAATGACAGAATTAACAGATCATTATAATCTAGTTTTGTACTGTTCATTTACAGTTAAAACTAGATTATCTGCACAGAGTTGCAGTTGTCAGTTCAAACCACAAGGGGGCGTCCTCACTATTTAAAAAATCGATATTTTTATTTAAATTAATGTACATACAATGAGGGAAAAAATGAATAATGGAAATCAAAAGGTGATAATTTCTTTTACAAATATAAGAATGAAATTGGGTTGAATTAAGACATTTAGCTTTGGTACTATACAATACAATTTTAAAGTTAACAAAAGTGCATAAATTATCATGACATTCAAAATAAGTAGTCTTAAGTATTTCTGAAATGTAATACAATAGAACAGATGAGTTGATCTTTATTGTTCAGTCTTGCAGAAAGTATTTGTTATCAACATCTAAGAATCTTGAAACTGTTATTATTTTGTGTAATATTTGCAATTTTCTTTGTGATGCAGAATCTAAAAGAAACAAGCTCCAACTTCCAAAAAGATTTTCCATTTGGTGTTATTTTCCTAGAATTGTAAAGACATTTTCTAATATGTCTGTTGGTGCATCTGTTGCTCATAATATCAACAATTTATATAAAGAGTGTACACAAATCTGGGAACCCCATGTTCTTTAAGCTTTTCATTAATTCCATTAAACCACTGGGTTTGGATTATATTACAGAGCTAAAGTCTCTGAACTTGACAAGCAATGCTTTCTCTTTAAGCTGCACAGTTAAGTAGCTGAGCATTAGAAGCCAATGAGTCCCTCAGATGCTGAAGTTTCCATCATCCCAGTTTGGTAAATAAAGTGCTCACTCCACCTAAAATCCTCATCATGGTCCCTACACCTTCCATTACAGTGAAAACATGATACTGTTTGGTGCCATTCTGCCCTCTAGTGGTCAGAGGCAATATATTGTATAGAGTACTGCTTGAAAGTACGTGAACCTCCTGAGCATTTTGGAGTTTTTCTATTGTTTTACCATTATTTCCAGTATTTATTACATTTATTAAATATATGAAATAACAGGTGTATATTTATCAATTCCATATACTTTTTTTGTTTAGTGATAAAGTAGGTAAATACAATCAGCTGGCAGATAACTGTTGGCTAAATGAATTAATGAAATGAGAGTTGTTTAAGAGAGAAATTGGGCAAATGCACAATGCATTTGCAAAAGCAACAGCACAAATGTAAAAAGCCACAAAACCAATGCAAAAGACACGTTCGCATTGTGCCTCTTTTCGTGTTGTGGCTTTTGCATTAGTTTTTAGAGGCAGTGTGGGTTTCTCTACCGTGGAAGTGATTCTCCTTCCTGACACTGACACAGAGACACTGAAGCACCAGATACAGAGCTTAACTTAAACCTGAAGGCAGGATAGAGGGGTTCAGTGAATGTGCAGTGGAAGGTGTGGAGGTGGCTCAGTGTGTCAGAGGAGACACTATAGAAGGACAGGGTGCCAGCGGGCCAGTCCAGATACACTGCTACTCTACCAGCATCAAAGGAGGAGTGGATGCCCCGTATGTCTGTTGTTCTCTTGTTGTGACAGGCAGAGTATCCATTACCAGAACAGAAGAGACCCCAGGATTTGTTGTTCTCGCCAAGACAACAGTCGTCACACTCCCCTTTCCTTTTGATTCCCCTGTATGTCGCCCCTACATTAACCCATCCTTTCCACTCCACCTCCCAGTAGCAGCTGCTACTCAAACCTTCTCTACACAGAACCTGCTTCCAGTGGTGAAATCGCTCTGGATGGTCAGGGTACGGCTGCTCCTCTTGCAATTCTGTCACCTTCCTGTTGTCCTCAGAGAGAGAGAGCTTCCTGTTTGCTGTGTTTGGGTCCAGTGTGACTTCACAGGCATCTGATGGGTAGAATAAGAAACAATATAGACAGATTTTACTTTGACATGTTCTGGTTAGTTCATGATTAATTTGTTGAAGATGAACTCTTCCAGAAAGGGTTGTGTATGTTGTCATTCTTTGTCTAATTGTTAGCAGGATACCTCAAAAATGGTATCTGATTTAACTGAAATGTGATGGAAAGTCAAGCCATGTTTAGTAATTATACTTATTTTAGATTATGCAAAGCAATGTGGTCATACTGAAGCACTGAGGCAAATCAAATCAATTACTTCAAGAATACATCAGAAAGGCTCAACTTACACATGAAGGGTATCAAGCAATGTCTTCCACCGTGGTCAAAACTAAGGCCAAAGCGACATAAGAAATGATTAGCAAAAAAATACAAATCCACACTGTGAATAAGCTGCACACCAACACAACCAACCTGAGAGTGTCAAGTCTCCACTGTGGATCCTCCTTTGCAGCCGAGAGCATCTTTACCCCAGAGTCTCCTGGATGATTGTAGCTCAGGTCCAGCTCTCTCAGATGGGAGGGGTTGGAGCTCAGAGCTGAGGCCAAAGAAGCACAACCTTCCTCTGTAACCTGACAGCCTGACAGTCTATAAATGTATTACAGACATATGTGTTATGTGACAGATTTGACAGACTACCAAGTGGCCTATATCTTCAATTAGTCAATGATACAGTACCATATTGGTAATGGAAGAAAAAAGTCATTATTAATCAGATTTCTTTTCATTTTATTTTTTTGTATTTTAGGCCAGACCAGAGACCAGAAAACAAAATAATTATATGAATGTAAAGTTATTCTGTCAATCTTTTGAACTTTGCTTTTCTTAAATCCTTCTCCACAATATAAGGATTTAAAGTTGGGTTGAGATTAAAGTTGGATTTATAGCAAATACACTATACATTATGAGTTCTTAGTACAGGTAGCTGACATTAATCCCCTCAAAAATGTAACTAGGGTCATGCTGGCTATGGAAATACCATGTGGAGATTGTTGAGAAACACATTTAGCAAAGACGTCTCCCCTCTCTCTATCTATGAATGAAATGTAAATATGGCGATTGCACAGAATAATAGTTAATGTTGGAAATATAATTAAAGTATGATGCAGTCTGATCACATACAAAATATTCTTCTAGTGTCATATCAGCTGGAAAAATATGACACTGAACTCTAAATCAAAACCTAGGTGGGAATGGCGGGACCCCTTGCATCAACTACAAATCCATCTTAAGAGACAGAGCAGAACATCTGTTTAGCTGATCATGCATTAAATTAGTTCATGATTACTGACCGTAGAGTTTCCAGTCTACAGTGTGGACTTGCCAGCCCAACAGAGAGTAGCCTCACTCCTGAATCCTGAAGCTTACTATTATTCAAGTCAAGCTCTCTCAGACTAGAGGACTGGGAGCTTAGAATTGAGGCCAGAGCTTCGCAGCTTCTCTCTGACAGGTTACAGCCTCTCAACCTGGCAAGAAAAATAAAAATCTAACATAGGAAGTGCACAATGCTTCTTAATTTCTTTTGTGTTAACAAATATAAAGATATAATTAATTTGTCCAGTTGCATATATTCAAATATTGAAAGCTCTGACTTCGGGCAACAAAATTTTATCTAAAATGAATTGTGTTTAGATGACTACTGACCATAGCTTTTCCAGTCTACAGTGTGGACTTGCCACTCCAGCAGAGAGCAGCTTCACTCCTGAATCCTGCAGCTCGTTGTTACTCAGGTCAAGCTCTCTCAGACTGGAGATCTGGGAGCTGAGAATTGAGGCCAGAGCTTCAGGGGTTCTCTCTGACAAGTTACAGCCACTCAACCTTATGAGAAAAATACAAATACAAATACAAATACAAAATACAAAAAACAGGAATACACAATGTTTCTTTAATATCTCTTGCAGAAACAATCTTTGATACAATTAATGTGTCCAGTTTTTGACATTCAATGCCAACATTTCTTGAATTATTGATTTTCATAATATAATCACAGTAAAGTTGAGGTTAGGGAAAAATCATTATGGCAAATTACAACAAGATAATGACAGTCAAATTATCAAGGTTGGGCAACTAAAACAAGGTTAGTGGGAGATCACTGTCACAGTTTGAAAATAAATAAAGTCTGAGATGGGTGTGGATATCTGGTTCCCCAAATGAAAGCACCTGTAGCTCAGTAGGTGCAGCAGGTTGTCCACTAATGGCAGAGTTGATATTTGATGTAGTCCCTGCTTCTCTTGTCCATATGTTGAGGCATCTTTGAGCAAGGCAAGGAAACCCAAGTGCTCCAAATATTAAGGCCAGTGTATTGCATGGTAACTTGCCACCATTGGTGAGTGCATATGGCTAATTGTGAAGTGCTTTTGATAAAGGTGCAATTTAACTGCAGTCTTAAGTCTGACATGCTTGCCTACCTTGACCCCAACCTCCACTCCCTCACTTTTTGCATCACTACATAAAACGCACAGTACTTGATGCTGTACATAAATTGTGACATGCGGAATTGTCCTGTAGAAATTGAATGCCTAGTGATACACAACAGTGAAAAGGTAAAACTGTGAATGCCTAAACACATGCCTAAAAGATCTGCTTTATTGATCATGTATTAAATTGCTTCATGACTACTGACCATAGAGTTTCCAATCTACAGTGTGGACTCCACAGTCCAGCACACAGCAGTTTTACTCCTGAATCCTGCAGGTCATTGTTACTCAGGTCCAGTGCTCTCAAACAGGAGGACTTGGACTTAAGAACACAGGCCAGAGCATCACAACTTCGCTCTGACAGCTTACAGTCTCCGAGGCTGAAATTGCAATAGTTACACAGAAAAACAAATAAGACTTTGAAGTCAGTAATACTTAGTTTACCACCAAGAACGGATTACGTTTAATATGGTAAGCCGATTTATCAGTGTACTTACCAAGATGTTTTTGAAGCTTTAACCACTGGCAGCAGCCTCAGGAGTCCTTCCTCTGAGGCAGAGTATTTCCTCAAGTCAAACACTTCCAGATCTTTTTCTGATGATAGCAAGATGAAGACCAGAGCTGACCACTGAGCAGGAGATAATTTGTCTGTGGAGAGACTTCCTGAACTTAGGTACTTTTGGATCTCTTCCACTAGAGAGTTATCGTGTAGCTCATTTAGACAGTGGAACAAGTTGATGCATCTCTCTGGAGATGGATGCCTCCTGATCTTCTTCTTGATGTATTTGACTGTTTCCTGAGAGTTCTGTAAGGTTTTTGCTGATGGGGTCAGCAGTTCTTGTAGAAGAGTCTGATTGGTTTCCAGTGAGAACCCCAGGAGGAAGCGAAGAAATAAGTCCAGGTGTCCATTTGGACTGTGTATGGTCTTGTCCACTGCACTTTGGTAGAGCGAATTTACCTTGGATTTGTCCTTCCGCTGTAGAGACCATCTGGATCTTGATTGTTCTTCTGACAGTAGATTGACACCAGTGTCGATGAATGTCACATAGACATACAGAGCAGCCAGAAACTCTTGAAAGCTCAGATGGACAAAACAGAACACCTTGTCCTGGTACAGCCCACATTCCTCTTTAAAGATCTGTGTGAACACCCCTGAGTAGATTGAAGCTTCCCTGATATCAATGCCACATGCTATCAGGTCAGATTCATAGAAGATCAAGTTGTTTCTCTGCAGATGCTCAAAAGCCAGTCTTCCCAGAGACATGATGATGTTGCAGGTCTGGGTGTTCCAGAGTGAATCTGTCTCAGCTCCTCCACGATACTTGACATTCCCTACTCTGGACTGAACCACCAGGAAGTGGATGTACATCTCAGTCAGTGTCTTGGGTAACCCCCTCTTTTCATCTCCTCTTAATACATGGTCCAGAACGGAGGCAGTGATCCAGCAGAAGACCGGGATGTGGCACATGATGTGGAGGCTTCGTGATGTCTTGATGTGAGAAATGATTCTGCTAGCCTGCTCCTCCTCTCTGAATCTCTTCCCGAAGTACTCTTCCTTTTGGGTGTCAGTAAACCCTTTCACCTCCGTTACCATGTCAACACACTCAGGAGGGATCTGATTGGCTGCTGCGGGTCGTGTGGTTATCCACAGGTGAGCAGACGGAAGTAGTTTCCCAGTTATGAGGTTTGTCAGCAGCACATCCACCGTGGTTGGCTTTGTAACATCAGTCAGGATCTCATT
>JAGRRF010010735.1:20692099-20702486 GCA_019097615.1 Morone chrysops
CTTTAAAGAGCAGTGTTAACATCTGCGGCCCCTCTTCTAGACTCTCATTGGCTAGGAGGTTAGGGGTGGGTAGGGCTAATGCCAGACCCGTAACCTATCCCCCTGCACCGCTGCAGCAGTTTCCCTGCTCCCTCTCCCGGCTCCGCCACACTGCATTCTATCAATAATAGCTCTGAATAAAACATTTCTATACATATATCTCTATGTTTAAAAAAACCACCCTTAAAATATAGGACTGACTGCAGATGGTTGGAGAGGTCCGTAAAGGGTGACAGAGGAACAAACGGGCCCCTGCTAGTGTGTCTCAGGAAACAAATATTTGTCTAGCCAGCCTCTCCCCTCTGCAGTAGACCTGAACCCATGTGGACAGGTGGAAACAACAGCAGTAAGGTTCCATCCTTACAAGGAGAGTAATGTCGGCCATATTGTTTAAACCTGTCTGATGCAAGATCTGTTAAAGCTGCAGCAGATGAGAAGCTGGTTGCAGCCCTAGCAAGGCACACTAGGAGGATGCCGCCCCTTCCTCTCTCCATCCGTCCATTCCTTCATCCCTCCATCCTCAATCAGTCTCTCTTCTAGCCTGGCATCTGGTTTCTGTTCTCAAGTTTCTTTTTATCTTAATCCTCTTTTTTTATTCATTTCAGCTTTTGATTTTATTAATCTTCTCTTCCTCTCTAAACGCCAATCTTTCAAACTGGCTATCGGGCGTACTACCTCCCTCATTATATCTCTCCCTATCTATCGCTGGGTCCGTGTGTCGCTCTCCTATATCCGTCCGTCCGTCTGTCTATCCGTCCGTGCATGTGTCTGTCTGTCTGTCCGTCAGGCAGGGGGGGCCAACGGCATGTAAGGAGGGTTCTAGGACCCTCACTTCCTACGCGGCTGGTGGTCCTGAGACAGTCCCTGTGTAGGGCTGCCCATCTCTGTGAAGCCCTGGGGGTTAGGGCCAGAGCCCGAGCCCATGCCGCCTTTCTGTGGCTGTTTGACCTGGGTCAGGATGTCCCGGATCTTCCTCTGAGCCAACTGGAGGACAGAGGAGAGATGAGAATGGTTTGTGGCAAATTGAAATCTGGACCAGTCAGGCTCTGTGAGTAAAAATATGCCTGTTATATTTCTATCTATCCCAGCACCAAACCTAGACAAAGTTAGCAACTAGCTGGTGAAGCTAAAGAGACAGATATTTTTAAATTAAAAGGAGAGTGAATAGTGGACCTATATTTGTCAGAAAGAATGCAAGCCACAGATGAGCCCTATTTGCCATATCAACCTTATATGATAATATGTCAGTGGTGTATTTACAGCTTGTGTTAGTGGCAAAACAATTATGTTTAAGTTGGAGAAAATGATTAAGTATTTAATATATATTATATTATATTATATTATATTATATTATATTATATTATATTATATTATATAAGTACAAGCAAGGCTGACAGGAACATAAAATTGAGTATTGTCTGCATAAAAATGCAATGATACTCTATGCATACTAATTGTGATGAAGGGGAAGCATGTCAATTCAGTTCAATCAAGCTATTAAGTACCACAAAGAAATTCCTGTCAAGAGGCAAGCCATATGACATTTGTCACTGATAAACACTATCTTTTTTTTTTTTGGTAGCTAGCACAGCTAGGCATGATTACAGATTAGCCCTATGTGGCTACCACATGGGCATAGCCTGTTGGACAATTAATAATGACAAAACCATAGAATTGTTGAACTATGTGTGACATTACTTTTACAAAGTTGTATTTGTTATGTTACAGTAACTACCTAAAGTGTTAAATGTGCAACATTATTTTAATACTTATAAGAAGTGGTAACACTGGTCTATGGTGGAAATTCACAAGGTTTTGATAATAATATGCATTCATAACTTTTCTTCCAAGATATGTTGTTGAATTTTCATGGGGTACGTAATCATTTATGACACTAGTTTCATGCTCTTAAATTGACTAAATTATATGTTGAAGCCTACTGAGGCTACAGAGAGGAGGAGTACCTGGCTGGCGTAGAAATGTCCATTGATTTTGACGATGACCTGGTCATTTTCATCAGGTGTCTGTTCCCTGGGGACCACCACCTCAGCTGCTGTCAGGTTCTGCAGCTCATTCACCTGAAGACACACATTCAGGCTACTTTAGGAGGAAGTGATCATTTTATATAATGTTGTTGGTTTGAGGTTAATTTTCAACTAGGCAACCAAGGCACGCTATACTAGACGGAACTCAAGTGTAAGGTTCAGGTGGTTTACCGTCTTGCCTCCCTTGCCAATGACCCTTCCTGCAGCAGCAGCGGCCATCTTGATGTGAGTCTCCAGTTTGACCTCCTCCTTTGGACCAAAGAAGTTCTCTTCCTTCAGTTTGCCATAGATCCTGCCCTGGGCCTGCAGGAGAGATACAAAGAGGTTAATAATCCATTTTAATATTGTCTCAACCATGGTTTCTTCCTCAAGTAAGGGTCCAATTAAGATACTACGAAACTAAATGGGACAAATATTAATCAGATGGTTATGTGTTGAAAGTGTTTACCTTAAACTGAGCCTCAGGGGGTCCTGTCACAATCACCATCCTCATTTTAGAGTCAGGAGATTCAGCTGGGGCGATCTGGAGTAGAGAAAAGATACATCACTGACTGCCAAGGGTGTAGGTTTTGTTACAAAAGTGTGGTGACACAATGCAGTCATAGGTTCTTCAAGAAAAACATATTATTGTGCTTTTACTAGTACTGGTAATCTAATTAAATAATTAGAACAAGTAGTCTGTATGTAACCAGGAAGAGGCAGAAACTCCCTGCTGACTAAGGGTGGCTTCAATGATTATACAAGCATTTCTATAAACTGAGAGCTAGATTTTAGCAGTTGGACAGTAAGAGGATGCTTTAGTGTAATTTTTTTTGCACTGCTATTGGAGTTGGCTTTTAATCTCATTGTACATGTGTATAGTGACAATAAAGGCATTGCATTCTGTTCTATTCTATTCTATTCTATTCAGTGAGTAATATATTTGTATTGTATATTTATTAAAAGTGTAAGGTGGGTATAACAAAAATATAATTTTGACAAATCCCTGTCACTTTTCCATATTTAATATGTAGCATGTCTGCTAATTCTGTAAAGTACAGTACCTTGATTGAGGCCCCAGCAAAGCGGCTCAGCTGTTTGATGTGCTGTCCTTTCTTTCCAATGATGGCTCCTACTGCTTGCGCTGGGATATACACATGGACTGTCTCCTGCTCTGGAGCCTGAACACACACAAAGCAAAAAATTCACAACATAAACTGAATATCTATTATAGGACTAATATATTGTTACTGGGAGTTTAGTCAGTATTCCTCTCCTGTCAAAAATGAAGTGGTACATTTAGAGTTGTTATGTATGTCTTAAAACATAGTAGAGAATTTTGGTGTAAGATCCAAAATAGGGGACAGTAACTTCAGTTTCTGATCAAGGAACAAGAAACACAGCAATCTTCTGCTCCTTCAGTATTCATTTCAGAAAAACAACTTTAATTTGAGTTATTTTGCTGTGTTTTAGAGGCTTTTTAAAAAAACTTTGAATCTACTACACCTTCAAATGAGGGGAGAATCAGCAGAACTGCAGTAATTATGGTTTCAAAAGACAAAAACAATGTGTTAAAAGGAGGTGGTTTGCACTGACGTATCTCTCAGGAAATGAAAAAAACACAGGTATTCTTACCCCAAAGCAACCATAGGGGGCACCAGCGGATGCATTTCCAGGCGGGGGTGGGGGCATGTTGGAGGAGGAGGGGAAAAGGCCCAGAGCACCCAAGTTGAGCCCAGGGATCAGGTGGGTCTGTTGCTGTCAAGAGGAAGACTGCAGGTTAGAAACCATCTTGAGCACATGAAAGACAGGGTGACGACCAGTGACAACTCAGACTACCATGAAAAGTGACATAATGTAATAAAAACACCATTGTAATCTTTTGAACCCCGACTACATGAGTACTTTTACAGGTACTCTGCAGAATAAGGGCCTACATGAAAAACAATATTCTCATGAAATAACATGAGCACACTTGTAATGTTGATGCTCCCACGCTTTAACTGTAGAAAGCTTTCACTGCAAATTCAATTTAATTTACTTCTGCTGTTGAGGAGTAGTTAGGTAATACTTCGAAAAATAATTAAAGGATTTCAAGGATGTTTGTGTGTGTGTGTGTCCAGACTCACATTCATAGCAGCGATGTCATTCTCGTAGGCCTCTCTGACCTTCTTCATGACCTCCACCTCGGCTAGACAGCAGGCTTCAATAGAGCCTTTGACTGTGATGGTTCTCTCTGGATTGTACAGTGTCAGGTCCTGAAGACTGCACAGAGGAGATGGAGAATGGTTCCTCATACATACGTATAGCTGATCAGTTTATTTTGAAGTGATCAGCATCTTTGAGGTACTTGTTATGCCAGTATTCTTCTCTCTCATCAACAACCTTATCAGTCACCAAAATCCCTTCATGACCCTGATTTGCAATGCTGAATAAATTGAGTCTTACGGGGAGATGGTGATCTTGGTGTCTGTGTCCTGTTCGACTTTTTTCAGATTGCGTCCCTCCTTCCCAATCAGGCGTCCGACAAAGTTGTTGTGAGCCAGAATCTTTAGAGGAACCTCGTCTGCACTGGAAAGGAGAACCACTGGTCAACATTTTTATCTACAAACTAAATATACCAAATATGTCACTCCTAGATAGAGCCTTCATTAGGTCATCTGTCCAGTTATGCTGCCATATTTGATTACAACATGTCCAATTGTTGTTTAGAAACTTACGTCTTGGTGTCTTTAGCCTCCTGGTGCATGATGTCCAGGATCATGCGGCAGGCGGCTGAGCAGCCCTCAGGGGTGGAGTGGATGCTGATCGGCTTCTCAGCAGCGCCGGCATTCTCCTTGCGGTGCACGTCAATCCTGCAGCGACGGGAACAGATCAGAGTCACTTCATGAAGTCACTAGGTTCAGTACTTCCTGAGTCGAGTACAGGAGTTCAAAGTTTTACAATAGGAACACTTCTCTATAATATACACATGAATCTATAAATCAGGTCACTACAATTATTAGTTATATAAATAAAACACTGAAGCAAATACAATTTGAATGTGCTTTAGTTTGATACAGGAGACTATCATTTTAGAAACTACACAGCATTTTTAGATTGAACATTGTGTGTGAGGGAACTAAACCTTTTTCCACACACATGTGCTGGCCTGGCTTGACTCGGTTCACCTTGGCACATCAGCCCAGCACAGCAGGGATTGGCATCTCCAAGACTACCGGAGGTGTGTCTTTATTGAGGATGTGTTTGTCTTAATGAGTTAATGATGTTTAAGAGCAACACCCTCTTTAGCACCGTTTACTTTTACGCTGTGCAACAGTTGTTTGGTAGACAGCTACTTATCATTTTGCTTGGCATTTGAAACTGCTGTCTGCTATGTCTGGCACGGGCAGCACAGGCTATTTAAAATGTTGCTGACCAGACGAAGACCATCTGATGTCACCGCAAACAGCTTAAAGGGGAGATGAGCGTGCTTTGACAGAGCTGGTGCATTTAAACCAGTAATGGAAACGAAAATCAACGTAGCATGGTTTGACTCTGCACGGCTAAAAGTGCAAATGGTAAAGTCCCATTTGTGTCTCAGACAAGTGTTACATATTAAGCGATAATATTGGAGCTGTCACTCTTGTTAATCTGTTGATCCAAGAGTGCCTGTAAGTACCTGTTTTGCAAAACAAGGCATTTTGATATTCCAATGATACGGTATCATTTTCGCTATGCTTCTTCTGTGTAGCATAGTCAATTGACAGCTGAACTGTGCAATAAATGTATTTTTTGGGTTTGGTTTGCATTGATGTAGTTCCTATTATTGTTTCAATACATATATTTTGTTTGACTTTTAATATATGGGGACCATATGAGAAACAACCTTACTTCAATCCGTTTCCTAGGACTGGCATGTGGTTATAGATCCATAAATATATATTACATAAATAACCTTAGGGACTAGTTACTTATTTTTTCTTAGTAAGAATGATTTATAAAAACATTTCATCATTTCTACTCTGCTGCTCTGAGTACGTCACACTTCATAAATGACACTGGAGTACACAGATAAAGTGGGCACTGACTTGCTCTGCGTCTGCTTGGTGATGTTGCGGATGGTGGCTCCCTCCTTGCCGATGATGGCTCCGACGTACTGCGTGGGCACCAGCAGTCTCAGAGGGATGTCGGCGTGCGGAGGTTTAGAGGGCATCCCGGAGCTCGGGGACCCACCGCGGGGCCCGCCTCGAGGCCCGTAGCCTGGGCGCCGGCCATTGTCGGGCCCCCGCTGGCCTCCCTCCAGCTCGGAGTTCTCATCGGGGATGTAGGAGACACGCAGGGCGTTGTTCTCAAACTGGTATCCGTTCAGCTTCTGGATGGCTCTGAGAGGGACGCGAGCAGAGGGTCATGTACTGCGCTTGGCATGGAAGGCGCACAAGAAGCATCCTTCCATATTTCATTGAACCCATTAGAATATTTTAATGCTGCATTTTGTTACAGCTATAGTGTGGATTATTTATGGTAATGATTGTTAACAGACTAACACTAGCAGCAATGGTCATTACTAAAACAAACTTTAATATTTCCACTTCACATATCTGTACAGTACCATTTTTAAATTATTACTGTTTTTCTGAGGGCAGTAAGTATTGTACAATTTTGAGGTGCACTATACTTCCTTTAATATTTTACATTTTCATTACATTAGTCTTGCAGCTCTAGTAACTAGTTACTTTGAACCGGAAATTGTTTTTATACCAAACATAATCATCTGCTAAAACAAGATGCATGCAGTAAAACCAAAATAAATCCTTTGTTTCAAATCTTCTCTTTGTATTTTTAGCGTATACTGCTCATATTGAAATAGATTAAACTACCCAAAAGTATATAGACTACATCTAATAATGCACTAATAGAACATAACACTCTGCTGGGGACCAATATGTTGCCTACTGAGTATTTTTACTTTGATATTATGCTGCTGAGACTCAAAAGTAAGTTTCATGTTGTAGTTTCTTGAAATGACCAGTAGATGTCACTCGTGGAGCGCAGAACATACAAGGTGCTGAAAATCTCACTACAGTTTTATTTACAAAAACCTACATAAATTACAATTCAAGGCATCTATATTTTTTGCGTTATTTGATTATAGATTTTAATTTAACAGGCCTAAATGTGAGTATTCTGTAAACTATCAAATAATTATATTTTTAACGAATAAAACAAAAAGACTAAATCAAAAGTGGACAGTGGACATGTAAATAGACAAACTGACTTTTAGAGAAACAAGAGTAACAGAGAGACAGAGAGAGTCAACAGGAGATGAACTTACTGCCTGGCATGCTCCCGGGATGCATATGTGACATTAACCACTGCAGTCTCACTGTCTGTGTTCACTGAGAGAAAGAGGAAAAAAGACACTCTAAGATACAGAATATGTTTATTCACGTGTCCAAAACATAAGGATTGCTCCGACTCCCTTGCTCAAAGCTCGAGCTGTATCAAACAGAGATGGGCAGCTGGAGAGAGAAGACTGCACCCTCACTTTGACTCTGATGCTGATTTGCCCCAAATTAAATTCTGGTGTGGCTATCATCAGTGGCGGGAAATCTTCTCTGCGCGGGAAATGATGCATCAGAGTGAAATCAGAGCTCCACTCAGTAAACAGCAAGTCAAAGCCAGACTCCACTTGTAGCAGTAAGACATTAATAAAAACGAGTTAGTGCGTTTGTCGTCAAAAAGTGCTCTTTAGTTTCACTCTCAGTACATTTAAGTCTATTTAAAGTCCCCCTCCACTCTTGCTGGAGGTTTGAATACTGTCTGCGCAGAGTTTGACACTAGAAGGATGTTTTGACATTCATCAGTTTCTCTGTGCTCACTGAAAATCTGATTTTAAGGGGCGGGGGCCTACAAGTAGGATTTGTAACATCACGTTTTTGCTCTAATGTAGGCCTAGAGGGCCAAAGTTTGGGTCTATCATTGAAGACTTTGGACAAGCAACATTGCAACAACCATATCAGATATTTTCAGGCGGGCCTTCTTGCACTTTAGTTTTCAGTTCAACTCTGTTAAAAGTGCTATATCTGTCCCTCAGTTTAAACAAATATACACATTCACTACCATAAAACAATGTAAAATATAATACTCAAGTATTATAAGACTGGAAGGCTCAAAGGTTAGTGGTCATACCGTAGCTGACAGCAAATACCCAAAACCACAAAAGGCACATGATGTCAGAAAGTGCATTAATCAATCTATACAAGGTGAACTGTTTGTTTTACATACAGGAAATCTACAATGCATTCCTGAAAGTGTTTTTTGTAGTAAGCTAGTAAGTAGTAAGTACAAGGGTTTCTCAAGATGTCCCGTTTGGTCCTCCATCCTCTAAAAACGTTTTGTATAAAAAAAAATACAACCTAAAGCTCATACAGTGGGTTTGTTGTAACATGCATTGGGCCATGGTTATTATAGTTAATTCAAATTAAACTAAAACTATATATAAAAAATAATTTTAGTTAAACCAAAATAAAAATAAAAACAACAATACCAACTCTGCATTGGGCCTCATGCAGGAAGCGATATACGAGCAAATTCCCTCTAATTTGTGTTTATATGCATGATTTGTTCTTATTATGTTAGCACCTATCCATTTCTGGGATTTAACAATGTTTTTGGAAAAATACATTATTATTATTATTCTTAAAGGTCAACAAATTGTTTGTCCAACACAAGGAAACATATGTTTTATATTCGAGGAACATAAAGAAATCAAAATTAAATTATTATATTTTAAAGTAATCACAATTGGATTTGAGCATTAGTTGAAGAAAAGAAAAACTACAGGTGCCCGGTTAGCTCAGTGGGTAGAGCTGGCGTCCCATTTACCGAGGCTGAGTCCTTGCTGCAGTGGCCCAGGGTTCATCGTGTCATCCCCTCTCTCTCTGCCCCCCTTTCCTGTCTTCAGCTGTCTCTATCATATAAAGGCAATAAAAGCCCAATAATAATAATAATAATAATAATAATAATAATAATAATAAGAATAAGAATAAGAATAAGAAGAAGAAGAAGAAGAAGAAGAAGAAGAAGAAGAAGAAGAAGAAGAAAACTACATGTATAAATTGATTTTATTTGATATAGATTTATACAGTAGATCTCCAACATGAACATGCAACATTGAGCAACTGGTGTGTCTGTAAATCAAGGTTCAATCAAGGTTATGATGATACATCTTCAGTGGCCGGTAAATCCACTGCTGTCATTCTACCCTGGTGGTCAGTCTCTCATCACTGTGACGGAAACACAATTACCATCCTGCTACCACTCGCGGCCAGCACAGTGCCGCACATGACCACAGTGTTGCAGGAATGGGGACTGCTTTGAGGTCTTGACTCGCCTGTACTGTTCCTGCTCTTGAGTTAGCCATTTTTTAAGATGAATAAATAAATAAATAAATAAGCCATATAGGGCAGAGGTCAGTGATGTACACAAACCAGAGCAAAGATCACAGAGGCTTGAAGTTAAGTGAGGGTAAAGCTCAGACGTCTTACCTTGTTCACAGTTTTCTACAGTCCCACACTGGCCCAACAGACCATCCAGCACCTGACACACACACACACACACACACACACACACACACACACACACACACACACACAGAGAGAGAGAGAGAGGAAGAAAAGACAGAACATTTAAGAACACACCTATAAGCTTAGAGAGTAGAGTTCATACATTTGGCGCTCTGGTCCCCTTTTCTATCTCTGAGTAAACTGACAACCTCTGAGTAAACGGCATACTTTGTGAATATTTCATATTTGATTCAATGCATAACAAAGTACACAGTACAGAACAACTAAAATGAACCCAAATGGTGAAGTAACTGCAAAATGTCCGTTTAAAACGAGCACTTTGGAGACGTTTCGGGCAGATTATTTCCTGATCAGAGCATCAGAGATGAGTTTTTCGGCAACCACTAGGTTGGGAACCACTGTTGTAAATACCACATCGAGTCTCACAATATATTTTTTCGTTTCGGTTTTCTTTTTGTTGTACAACATAGAAAAATTCTAATCAATCTTTTTTTCTTTTTTTTTTTAAAAAGGATTGCCCATCCATTTTTGACCAAGAAAAAGATAAAACGTGTTTAAATTTAAATTTTTGTATTTTAAAACCAAAATCAAATAAGCACTGGCTTTTTAATGCCCGTTTCTGAAAATAAAATAAAACTACCCATGAAAGGATAGTTCTAAAATTATATTAATATGAAGTAAATAAATGGAAATGCACCATTTAATAAGTCATTATGATACAGTATCTGAAAATTAGCAAAAAAAAAAAAAAAAAAA
>JAGRRF010010735.1:20725297-20741292 GCA_019097615.1 Morone chrysops
AATCTCTCTAAAATCTGAGTTTATCTGAACATTTTGGCCTGAAAATAAAATATAATTTCTTTAGCTTTCTTGTTCTAAAATCTGAGGATTCAGTCAGTGACTGTGCTGTCACATTGTCAATCAGAGACTTGAGTCCCTTAGTGGCCTAAAAATACATTTGTGGTAGCTGTCAATCATCTTGTCGGAGTAGGTGGTGTTCGTTGTTTCTTTCCCACCCAAAAGAATATATCCTACTGTTAGAACAAATCCTCGTCTAACTGAGCCCATCAAACGGTCTCACTCACACACACACACACACACACACACACACACACACACAGTACTTCTCCAAGGCTCCCACCCAACATCACAATGTACAACTACTGCAACACCTCCCTCCACACACACACAGACATACCTCCAGACCACGTGAGCAAGCGCAGTGGATGTGATATGGCACACCCCCAGTTGCACACATCCACTTCAGAGGACGGAGGGAGGAAGAGTAGGAGGCAAGGAAGGAAGAGTAGGCTGGGGGAGGGGACCCGCTCACTCTCTCTCTCTCTCTCTCTCTCTCTCTCTCTCTCTGTCCCCCACCCCCAAATCTTCTTTGCTCCCTCCTCTCTGGAGCTCATATATGTCTGCATGTGTGCGCGAGTGTGTGCTCATGCGTGCGCGCGGCCGAACATAGCACATGCCTGTGTCAGACATGTGACCGGCAGGCATAGCCTCCATTTTAACTCTTTGAGAATCCCAGCGTAGGAAGAGAAGGAGGGAGAAGAGGATCACTGAGGAGGAAAGTTGAGAGAAAGCAAACAATGAGCTAAACAGTAAAGTGGCTGACAATTTGTTTTACAGCCTGTCATGGAGGGAAAGTGATCCACTGTTAAAGCAACTGTTTACATGGTGAGATAATATGGCTGCTCAGATCCAACACCTATAGAACCAGTTTTAAGCTTCCTCCTAGACTACGTCCACACATTGGCCAAATGTGTGGAGGTGCAAAGGTGGGCAGGTACACACCATTCTCTTCCAGTTTCATCTAGCAAAATAGTTTGCACGCTCACTCGAGGTGTTATTTTTTGTTTTGTTTTTTCGAAAAAGAGTTCATGTTCTGCGAGACGGAAACACTCCTTATCACCGTCATGGCTCTAATGCACACAGATCTGATGGAACGTTCCTCACATTAACAGATGTGTCATATTTCCATTCTGTTTTCTGCATTGTTTTTCACCTTGAGGTTCCACTGGTGTGGAATTATTAACTCACATTTTCTTTTGCCAAACTAATCAAAATTTGGTTAAACACCGTAGCTTAGCATTCAGCTAAAATGCTAAGAAGCGACAACTAAATTAGTAGTGTATCGTACATTTTCAAACATTAGCCACTATAAGCTACTGGTCATACCAGACTGACTAAGGCAGCAGTAGCAGCATTATTTTCAAGTGAGGAATGGTGAGTTTTATTGCTCATGATTTCAGCTTTTCAATCGTAAGAAAACAGTAAAAACTTTTTTCTTCAAAAACACTCTCCAAAATGGATGAATCTGAACATGCTTTTCAGTGTGGACTGGGAAAACTGAGATTTACAAAAAAACTAAAATGAATGTTGGAGTAAGCAGCAGGATATCTCAGCTCTGCTGCTTCAATTTTTAACTTCCCCTATTGTTATCCCCTATTGTTATGAAAGCCCAGTACTAAATTAAGAGCTGAAGGGCACTTTTAAATATGTTGATTGTATCAACTACGTGACCATAAAATAGTGGACTAGATTGTCGTTTCTGCAGCCAAATCACAGAAAAACATGCAAACAAGTACAAGTAAATTCAGGAGGGGGCAAAACAGGGCTAACCAACCCATCTATGCCATTAGACTAAAGCACAGTAGGAGGAAGGTGAGATTTAGCCAGAGTTAATGGGAAAATGAGCTGAAAACCCTCTCTAGGTCCACACATACACAAAAAGAATCATCACTAGCTTCCTCCAGCTTTCCTCATCCACTTTACTGCAGCATTTCTCAGAAAAATGCAGACTCCTTAGATGTACCATGCATGTCTTGCTGCACTGCATTCTGGTCTGCATCCTGCACCTGCGGCTGTAGAACTGATCTCTTTCCCCTCTGGCTGTTGTATGTCATTTCTAACTTTGATTCCAGAGACTGAACAGTAGCTCCTGCACAGAGCCACAAATTCAAAGTTTGAATCAGCGTTTTTTGTTTTGTTTTTTTCTCACACACCTTTGATCTATATGCAAACGTGTTGTCATTGCATTCAGCACGCAGATAATCCGGTGGAAACCAAGATAGTAGTCATGTAAAAAACCCAAATTCTCAGACTTCTGCAGTGTACCTCACCACATATTCCGTCTTCACACATACAACTACGTCAAATTTGTTTTCTCTAAGTGGAGAACAGATTATGCTCCCCTCTTCCTTCCTGTAAATCTAAAGCTGATGAACCTTGTGCTCATGCAGGCTCTAGGCAGCAGAAAAATGCCTGAAACGAGTTGCAGACAGACAGACAAGTCATGGTGAAACCATGTTACAGCAGACCAACTCAGTAGTGAGTCATCTGAAAAACACAGGCCCAAAACACTACACGTCCATTTTAGACAAAAAACACATCATTCTGTGTCTAAACTTAGAGCATCCAGTCCGTCAAAGCTTTTTATCGCTACCTACCACTATATTATATTTATTTGACGCTTTTTTTGTCTCCTATATACAGACAGTGGGAGCAGTTTGGAGCTCTTGCTTGAGAGCACTTCAGCAATTGAATAAAAGGAACCACAGATCCAACCAGCATGTGTTGTCTGATTCTAGTTTTCTCCTGTGAACATTATGGAGATATAACACTACAATCACTGCAGTAGCCCTTTAAAACATTATCAAAGCATCCGCTCACTGTAGTGACTCCCATTCTCACCTTTTCAAACTAAAATAGATCTGTTCTCCCAAACTGAACCACCCTTCTGAGTAAAGAACACCCGGATAACTGTTTGGTCTAAAGAAGGTCAGAACTTAGGACATGTCCATCCCAGTCCCTCAAAGTTCAAAGTGATGTCTCTAACTGTTTTATTTTCTCAGTTAAAAATTAACAGGCTGATATAAAAGAGAAGAAAAAAATATGGAGATCTCCACATTTTAGAGGCTGAACACAGCATTTTGGCATGAACAATTCATTTAAGGATTTATAACTTATCACAATAGCTGGTGATTATTTGTCTGTCAGTCGACTAATCAATCAGTTGACTGATTGCTGCAGCTTTAACAGGTTGTCACAGGAGTTGGTGGAACATAAAGCAATGAGCAAAATGTGTTAATGATGAAGGTGAACAAAATACAATACAATAAAAGCAAATCATTTTAGTTCATTTCTGTTCATCGCTGGATAATGCTATTTTCATTAAAAATGTGCAAAAGAAATTATTGTTGTAATGACATTTTAAAAACACACACACACACACACACACACACACACACATAATCCTGCAGCGCAATCTGAACAAAGCAGTCATTTGGAGCCGTTTTAGCCATCAGGCAGGAGATCGCCACAACATGTGATGCAGAAAAGCAGCGCAGGGGAACATGAGAAAGTGCATATCTTCAATAAAAATGAATAGATGTCTTTATGTCCTGCAGGAGCTCTGCAATTACAGAAATCACTCAGAATGGATTCTCAGACTTCAAAGCAACAAAATATACTTGACTTCACGGGCTGACAGCTCCTGCAGGCAGAGCAGAATGGAAAAGCCTGTTGACTTTAGTATCCATGTTTTTCTTTAGGTCTACTGCTTTCAAGAATATTACTGATGTTTCAGTCATGTGACTTTTCAAATCACATTCTGTGTGTATTTGTAAGATATGATGACAATCCCTTTTTTAGACCTGGTTACAAACATGGGGGTGTAGTTTGAAAGACATGGAGCTTTATAGGTAATTATTAGGCTCCAACAAAAGAGGCTATGGAGTTGCATTATGGGAATAAAGCAGTAAGGACTAAAAGTCAAGATACGCGTCTCTGCTGATTGTCATTCGATGCTTTTATTTTATACACATCTCTGCTAAATCACTGGTGTGGCCATTTAAATTCACATTTTGTTTACAGCCTACAAAGTATAATTTTACTATTCTAATACAGATACACTGCAATTGACCAATCAATCAATTACACAGCAGTGATCTTGAGACAAGAATTGATTTTTGGTTTAAAACCTAATCTTTTTGCATGCTTTGTCCATTTCATTTCATGGTTTGTGGTTCGACAGTATTACCTCTGAGATTAAGCAAATGTCATTTTCGTAGTGTGTAAATAATACAGATAATTCCTTTGAAAGGCATGAAGACTGTTTTCATTATAAAGTGTTATTTGCTAGGTTAAAGTAAATGTATGTAGATTCACACTGGCACATTTAATTATTGTTTTTTTTTTGTTGATTGTATTCTATTTATTAGTTTGGTTGAAGAACCCAAAGATTTGCTGTTTGCACGATTTTCTAAAACCACCCATGATCGTAACAAATGAGACAAAGTGAGAAAGCATCCACAAAATACAAACTCCAACAGTTATTTGTTTTGCAAAACAATATGCACACACACACAGAGCCTTTCTTCAGCATGTGTCACACATAATTTTTACAGCTAAACAGCTTTAGTGAAATTAGGCTAAAAAGTGTCCTTGGTTAGCAGGTTAGTTTTAACTAACTAAAATATATTTTTACCTTAACCGCAGTAATTAAGTAATTTCATAAGTTAAAATTGTATGTCTTTTAGAGGTATTCATAAACATTTAGTAAACTATAGAAAAGCAGTTTTTGTTTTATTGCTGATCAGCTTATATGATGAGGTTGACGTCATGAGTGAAGAGAGGAGCTAATGTATTCAAGAAAGTACGGTCTGGGTCAAACAGACAACCTGCTGGAAGGCTGACAGTTAACAAACACACACACACACACACACACACACACACACACAGGAGAACCAGTATGAGGACTGGTAAGAAGTTCTATACGAGAAAGAGCAACTATAGAACCCATCCCAGCCAATCAGAGCCCTGCATGGTAAGCCTCCTGGCCAATCAGACGCATGGATTCTCTATAGGCTCCTTAATCTCCAGTTTCTTTCTCATTACTGCTGAAAAAATTTCAAGAATTTAGATCCAAGGTGAAATGCCCCCACAACGCCCCCACAACACACACACACACACACACACACACACCTACCTAACCCCCGTAGGCCCCTGCGGGAAGTGTTGTGGTGGTCCAATGGAGGGAGAGGTAAAGGGTGAAAGGTCATTAAAAAAAAGAAAAGAAAAACTGAGGACGAGACCAATGAGCATTTTTATTCTGATTGGAGATCAGTTTTCCTAAATCGGCTCATTTTTCAACAACTAAGAAAATATATTTAAAATGAATAAAAGACAATTATTTTAGAAAGCAGAGTGGTGTTTTAAGAAGGTACCGTGAGCTCTACAATTAAAAAAAAAAGAACTGATGTCATCCAAGTTTTATCCAATAGCAAATCATATATATTTCTACAAAACCCACATCTACAGGCAAGCCTTTATATAGATCTCCATGTTTGTTTTCTCATCTGTCGTGTGTCTTTTAATTTATCCTTCCTTCCTGTTTTATCTTCCTTTGTTTGTTTTTACAAGCTCTCTGTTTGTGTTTGTGTTTTATGTTTATTTATGTCAAAAAGGTGCTATATAAAAACAGTTTCACTTACTTACTTACATGGTTTTGTCAGTTTACTTGTGTGATTAAAAGAGTTAGTGTGAGAGCTTACACAACAGGCCTGTTGTTCTCAGAAAAAAAAAGAAGCAGTGGAGGAGCTGAAGGAAAATGTCTGCCATCAATTCAACTCCGTTCCATCAACAGAACGGAACTCGTAGGAGATAGAAGTACATGAGTCTGTGGCAAATAAATAGTGAAGTCAAGTCAGTTAAATGGAAAAGCAGCAATTATTTTAAAGAGAACTTTCACTTTTCTTAGTAGTAGTTAGTTGTTTTCTGAAAGCTCTATTGTTTGTAAGTGAAATTCCTCTTTCTTCACAGGACACAGGACACAGAAATATGAAACACATATGAATAGAAAATCTAAATGTCGAGGCAGGAATAAAAGGCATTTGTTTCCTCTATTTATGTTCCTCTGTCTGAAATTCATCAACTGACAAAATAGTTCCATCTCCAGTAGAGTTGCTTTTTCGTAGTTAGATGTTATGACCTAATTTTTAAGATTGGATTAGAAATAGTATGTATTTAACTTCTCCCTGTCATCGTAATAAAAGAGACAAAAAATGATTCACTCCTGGGTTTCCACTTGTTCTTCTAACTTGAACTTATGGTGCTTGCTTTCAGGGATGTGTTGAATGAGTGTCATGACCCAAAGGCCCTTCAAACTTCAAAAAATATATATAAAAATACATGATTCATTCTTCAATCCTCTAAAACCTGCTTCTCTAATGCCTTTGCTTCATCTCTAAACATTCACACCAGCTCAAAAACTCATTGTATTTGCATATTTTCACTTGGTTCTCCTTTTAAAAAATGTAATGATTGGAATTACGTCCATACAGCTGCTGAATTAATGTTTGTCCTTTTGTAAATGTCTTCTTTGCAAACAGATTCCACAAGATGAGAGAAAAGGGCAGCTGATTCAAGGTCTTGATTTTTAGCTGAAACACATTCCAATAAAGACGAGTAGGATTAAGTGAAATAAGCAACCCCGCTCCTCTGCGACTGCAAACTGAGTCTTCCAGCTGCTGCTACTTTATTATTTTGCTGGAATATTTTGGATGGAAGAATATGAATTCCTTTTAAATGTTATTTGTTCATCTTCTTGAAAACATGCTGTGTCCGTAGTTTGAAATGAAATCATCACTCATTTTACAACAACCCTGTCCTTTCAATTGTCCCATCCAATCAAACTGCATCCTTCTCCTGACTGATATCCTATTGGTTCATGTTTTTAGCCGATTCCTCCCTGCTCATTTACTGGATACATTTAGTGCAACAAAAAATACTGTTGTAGTTTATGCAGCTGAAATTCTAAACTTTTATTTCTAATATAAAAATGTAAAAACAATCTTGGATGTTTACTGGTGGGAAGCCGGTGAGGGATCATGTCCTTGTAAATATCCCTGTTTCCTACCCCAACCTGGTCTCCTAAAATACAATTATGCACTGTACATGCACAATTATTTACATTTACTGAATGCATTTAAAATAATTCCTTTATTTATCCCGCTATGGAGAAATTCATTCATTTAGAGCAAAACAAGCTGCACTTCTGTTAAAAATTGGTTGCCATTGGGAAGCCAGTGAGGGACGTATTCCCTCACTGGCTTCCCAACGACTTTGTAGTTAGCTGCCAAAACCTAACAACACCTTAACATTGATTTTAAAAAAAACTGCAAAAATTGCAGGTACAATCTTCTAGAGTAGTTTAGTATGAATGTAGTGAGAAAAGGTTGCCAACAACCTTTTAGCAGTAAATACATCAGCTCCAAAAAGTGTTGGTCTTTTTGTGTGCTCTGGTACAGATTGTTCTCCTTAATGAAGAGTCAAGCAGGGGGCTGTATGGCTCTTGAAGCCAGGCCTCTTCAGGTATAAATTGTTTTTCACTTAAGTGCTTCTGCATTACTACAAGATATTCATGCCATTGTAAAATGAACTTGCGGAGTGAGCAATTACACTCTGGGTTAAATTGTCAATAGGTTTGTCAGTCCTGGTTATCAGTCAGTCAATATCCTCCTCTGATTTCTTGCCTACAGGATGTCCTCGTGACTTTTGTACCAACAGCCTGGAAACCCTCACATTTCATTGGATTTACTTCATAACTGATTAAAAACAGGGGTGCATTGACAGTTTCCCTCACTAACTTTTACAGCCCCAAAAGCAAATTTAATTTTGAGTGAAATTTGTATAGATTCTCTGTAACCAGTAGTATCCAGCACTGCCTTATTATTATTATTATTGGATTAATGTGTTTGGGATTAGGTTTAGATATAATTATACTGGTTGCAGTTGGTGATGGCATCGTTTAATTTTCCATAAAACTGTCAAGTTAGAGCCCACTCAAGCTACTATGTTTTCATTCCTATCAAGCTAAATCAGGTTTTTGTACAGTTAAGTGCAAATTTCTGGAGAGTTCACTTAACTCTTACTAACTTAATAGGTATGTGGGTGGAGTAACTATTAAAGCCAAAGGACATATGTTGTTCTGGCATAATTAGCAGTGGAGTGTTTTAAGGGCAAAAACACGTATTTGTTCTTTCCTGAACATATCATGGATTCGACTAATTACCCTGCAGGCAGCAGGGGATTTGTAAAGGGATCCTTCCACTTATAAAATAATAAATGAAAGATAATCTAACATTTAGTCCTTTTAAGAGGATTGCTGTAACAGAGACAAGACATGGGGAGTGGATTTATGTATTTAAAGACTACGTTAACAAAATGATAGCTTTATATACAACTGTAAGTAATGTTTTATAAATGACGCAGTTATTCAAAGTTTTTCTTTGAACCACCACTTAATTACTATTTGAAAGAACTATTTTTGTCTCCTTATTTACAGGATTTTGATAAAAAAAATTAAGATTAAAATTTCAATATTTCAATATTTACAGAAACACACCATTTAGCAGGAGTGACTTCTGATATTTAATCTTGAACTGATACTCTGAAAACAGAAAAAAAAACTAAAGTACTAAAGATTTTGCACCTGAATGATTCCCACTCTCAAACAAACAAAGTGTGGTAGATTACTGCAATACAGGGTTGACTGAAAAACACACACCTTCCAGTGTCCCCCATTGGGTGACATGAGTATGGACGATGACTGGAGCAGGGCTGCAGAGAGGCCCCCTCTCTCTAGTTCATGCACACATTCAATGTGTACACACACACACACACACACACACACACACACATATATATATGCGCAAGGGGCCTTATCCACCATGCAGACCCGAACCCTGGGCCCCAACAATTCTCTCCCCCCTCCTCCTTTCTTTATTTCTTGGTCTTTCCTTCTTCCCCCTCACTGCTCACGTATGTGCCGGTGTGGCATGCACGTACCCAGATGTGTGTGTATTTGTGCGCACAGTTTATTTTTAGTAAGCGAAGGAGCAAGAGGCGGCCAAAATGAGGGAGGAGAAAGAAAAAAAAACAGGAGCAAGAGACACAGAGGGGTGAGTAAGAGATAGAGAGAGACAGAGAGAGGACAGATGGTTTGAACCAGAGAGAAGAAACAATCAGAAAGATGGGGCGGGGGAGGGGGAGGAGGAAGGGGTTGGGGGGCGGGGGGGGGTCTTCTTAAAGAGACAGGACTGACTTACCCCTTCACCTACATAAAGGCCTCCACGTATCTCCTCTATCCCCACTCCTCTCACTTTCTCCTCCGATGTCATTTCTCTCATTTTTTCCCCCACTCTCTCTTATTTTGGCTCTGAGATAACGGGCCATTGTCCTCACATTCTTTATTGGACTATGTGCCCGTTTTCTTTGTGGCTATCACCGCTTATGCTGACTACCAGTTCTTACTTCTAGGCTTTTTAGTTTTTTCTTAAATGCAAATCGAAACATTTTATCAGCATACGCTCACTGTATCTGCATTCACTGCCACACATCGCTGATTAAAGCGCTACTCAGGCAATCAAGTAGAGTAGGGAAAGCCACAAGAGACGGATTTAGAAAAAAATTTCAAAATCAAAGCAGCAGAAGTCAAGATAGGTTTCCCATAATGCAACATGACATGAGTCTTTTCAGTGGACCCTCCCTTCCTGGTAAATTCCCAAGTCTTTCACTCTATGCCCTCAGTTTGTAACACAGCCTTTCTGTTATAAATGTGTAGTCCAAACCCAAATGACATCACTATCAGTAATCTTTATGTGTAACAGTGGTGGAGAGGCCCTTTAAAGATCCACGCCAGATGTGCATTAAGACACATAGAAATGGTCTGCTTGGAACAATAATGTCTGTCGGATATTTTTTTTTCTGCACGAAAAGTTTAACTTCCACATTAAAATCCACAAAAAGACATCTCCTCGGTCAACCTCATAAATCCCAGAATCTCTGAGTATACAAATGTTTTTAATTTTTGCTGCTGGACACAAGATGTCTCCTCCTTCACTGTAAAGTCCATTCTCAGTGGATGTGCACTGGTGGCTTCAAGTTTCTACATCACACTGTACAAGTTGCACACTGGACCAGCACTGACTTCCTGAAACAATTTGTGAGGTTACAGATAATACTCGTAGGCTCTGCCCCTTAAAATCAATGAGCATCCTTCTAGTGTCGGACTCTGCACAGACAGCATTCAAACAGCAAACTGAACAGAAGAAACACTGATTTCTGACAACTAAAAATTCTTTATAAGTATAAAAATACATACATATGAGTGTAAACACTAGAATTGTGTAGAAAAAGTCTCTTTCAGAGGCTTTATTATTATTGTTGTTATTACTGATGCATTCACACTAGTTACATTTCAGTGCTGTTTGTTGAGCTGGAGCAAATTTCCATCTCTAGCAATGCATCTATATTTTTAAAGGTAATGTTATACAAAACTTTCTGTCAAATAAATGTAATGGAGTAGAAAGTATAATATTTCCCCCTGAAATGTAGAGGAGTACTAGAGAAAGCAGCATTAAAATAATAAAATAATAATAATAATAATAATAATAATAATAATTCAAATGTATCTTAAATTAAAGCCAGAATCATTAGGACTGCAGTAAATAATTACATTCATTAACAATTAATCGGATTATTAGTTTCTTGCTTTGTCTATAAAATGTGTGAAAATTGTGGAAAATGTCTGCTATAATTTCCCACAGTCAACGGTAATGTATTCAAACAGCTTATTTTATTTGACCAACAGTCTAAAACCAAACAATATTCTTCAAACTACAATGAGTCAAATCGAGGACCAGGGAATGTTGAGCTATAGTACAGTTAGGATGAGTCCCTCTTTGTGCTTCCACAGATTGTGTGTCCTTGCTGAGCAAAGGCAGAGGGTTACTTCCTGGCTGCAGGGACACAACACTGGCAATAAAAAAGTGCAGAAAGAATTCAACTAACTTACTGACTTCTTCATTTCACCTAAACTTCAGAATGCACTTTTGCACAGGGACTGTGCTCTGACTGTGTTAGGATTGCAGTGACCCATAACTCCAGAGTAATGTGTTCATACTGACTTTAGAATACCCAGGGATATTCTTTAAGGTGATCACACCACTTCTCAGTACACAGACTAGCCAGTTAACAGGAGGAAAACAAAGATCTTGTGTGAAAGCTGAAAAGCACGGCTGGGAAGACACCACTCTGTCCTTTTCCCTGAATCTCACGACTGAGACAACTGAAAGTTTAATGCAAATGGAGGTGACAAAACCAAACCAAAAAATACATGCCACTACACAAACAAGCAGAGCAGCAGCAGGCTGTCTAATCAAACTACAACTCAGCTATCGGCCAAACAGTTTGTCCAAGACGCTCTAGAAATGCAGCTCAGCTGACGTCAAATTTAAAACACATGCATCTATGTTTCTGCCGCTCTCACTGGATCCCCTCATCTGTCCGTCTGCCCTGCCTCTCTTTATATCGCTCGCCCTCGTCTCTCTCGCGAAAACGCTGGAATGGTGCAGAGAACATGGCAATGTGCCAGGGGAGGGAGAGGGAGGGAAAACAAGAGAGGGAGAGGGAGAAATGAACACACTGTACCAGAGAGAGGGACAGAAGAACAGAAGAGAGAATGAAAGTATGAACAGAGAGAGAGAGAGGAGGATAAAGTCAGAGCATGCGTGCAGGCGGGTGAAGCAGGGAGGGAGGCTCCTCCCGGTCTCTGCGTCCAGCGACCGCCCCCCTCGCTGCTCACAGGTGCTGCTGCCAGACGATTGGTCGCACCCCCCTTGCTCCCTCCGCCCACTGACCCCTCCTCCTCCTCCCCGCCAGCCATGAGAGGAGAGGAAGACTAACCATGGCGTGCTACTTCTCCTCCAAGCCCCTCTTCTCTCTCTCTGTCTCTTGCTCTCTCTGTGTGTGCTGCTCTGAAAGCTCCAGCTACACACACAGACACACACACACACACACACACTTCCTCACATGCATGATACATTTTAAGTGCATTTGAAGTTGCAACACACTTTACATAACCACAGAAAGGGAAATAAGGAACACGGCTGCAGAAGAGAATAGTCCTGGTGAGAAAAAGGCTGCAAAATACAAACTGAAATATGAGAAGGAAAAAAACAGCTGCAAAGTACGAGTCAAGAGAGTGTCCGATTCAGAGGACGGAAACTGGAAAGAGGAATTCTGAACAGCATGACAAAACCCAAAAAAAAGGGAGTCTTACGACATGCCTGCAGACCAGTTCCTGTAAGTGAAAAGACGCACGTATTTGTGAACTGCTGACTGCTGCATTTCAGACAGATTTGAACAAATTAGACTAATAACCATGTTTCTATTTCTAAAGACTGAAATTTCAAGAAAAGCTTCCCACACAGATGGTGACGTGAGAGAGCAGAGTCCTCACTATGTCGCAGTGTGTGCAGTCAGAATGTATGTTCAAACACAGTTGGACAGCACTTTGATAACAAAGCCGATATTAATACAATACAATGGTGTTATGAAACCATGCAGATGGCAGCTAGTGTGGACAATCCCGAAAACATTATCTGAGAGTTATATTTATATTTTCAATCTCAAAAGTGCCTCTAACAACAGCAGGAATACTGGTGTCTTTCCACCCAATTAGATCTGGTTCTTGAATCCGTTCAGAAATTCTTGGGACCTTGGTTCTATTTAGCGCAGTGATTCCCAACCAGGGTACTCCTACCCCGCGGGGTACTGCTGCTGTTGCCAGGGGGTACGCAGAAAGATTGTAGAGTAGCTCCACTAATTCGTAAAATTTAATTAATTTGATTTTAAAAATATATATCCACCTTTTGAGTGAGCTATTACAATTCATTTAGGAATCAATTAATAGTGTGAGAAGATGAAATAATTAGCGTATAGTCACAGATAAACTGTGGAAATAGATCACGCAGACTTGACCTAACCAAACTCAAGTTCAGTTCAATTGTAAGAAAATATTGTAACATCCGAAATAACCTTTTTCACAGCAGCCATTTAGAAATAGTAGGGTAAACAATGATACTAATTAAGGTTCTGTTCCATTCAGGTCCAACAAAGTCAGGGTGATGTTATTGTGCTTTTGTTCTGTTATTACAGATATTTGTTTTAATCCAAAAAACCAACAAAAAAACAGCCTGGAGCAACTATTAATGACAATTTATTTCCAACCTGTAGAATAATACACACTCACTAACAATGTCACAGTGAGGTCAAGGAAAGCCCCCAACTTGTCAGGTCCCGAATCAATTTATATTTTATGATTCTACAGGATTCTAACCTGGGTTAAACAACACAGGAGCCACAGTCTCCATTGCACAGAAGACTGAACGGGACTCGGTGAGGATGGCATGCAAATTACCCAAAAGAATAAGGGTCAATATCATGGACCAAATGAGCATGTTAACAAAATAGCATGGCGGTCCATTAGGAGTGCATTTACTTGTTGCTTTCACAGGTGGTTAATTTTTTGCATGACTGAATAACTTCCAGTAATGTGGATTAGGGTGTTTAAACTCTGGTTGCAGGTTATACATCACGTGAAAGGCGACACGGAGACACAATCTGCGGCCGCGCTACAGAGCAGGACGTTTTCCTGCAGCGCTCACTGCGACAATAAGTGCTCATTAAGAGGCATTTCTTGATGTCAGTTAGACTCACTGTGCATTTGCATGGAGACTTAGGAAAAGTGGGCAATGTAAAGTACAGCAAAGCCACTATCTATAGCTGTATTTATAGCAGAACAATGTCTCGGCCGTGGCCGTGGCGAGTGTCTGAAATCGAGAATTGCTTCAATTTCTCCAATTCGTCGTTTATACTCATGTATGGTTAGCTGCTAAAAAAATATGCAAAATAACATGGCTTGTATTTGAACTCCACATTAAAAAAAAAAAAAATCTGAAGTGATTTTGAATAAAAGCTGTGTACGTGTTAATGGCCCGGGGGGGGACATGAATAATGGAAATGGAACAGTCACAGCGGGGGAAATACATGTCAGAACTGCATCGGGCCACATTGCATGATTTCCTTTAAAAACCAGAGGCTTCGCAGACAATGTGAGGAGGCCCTGGTCTGAAGCGTCTACCATAAAAACCTACTGCCTTAGGGGGCGGCCCCTAACTCGAGCTCATCATTGCTCCCCCCATTGTCAAACCAGGTGTCAATATGGGAGCACGAGGTCATCATCAGCATCAGTGAAGCTTCATCCTTTCATCCCCAAAAAATCTTTCAAACCTTTTCTACGCAGTAATGATAAATGGAGGTTCCTGAGCAAGAGCAAACACACAGTCCTAAAGGTGTGTGACAGTTTGAGCCCTCTCAGACAGAATGCCGTTGCCCGTCTTGAGCCACTGCTGACCCGCCTGCTTCAGTCCAACCTCGACCATTACTTACAGCTCAGGTTCCACATCTAGCTGCGATACTTAACTTTTAAATTATCCTCACTTGACCCGTTTAACTTCTCATGCTATGCAGACATATGTTATAATCAATTTTTTTTTGTAGTGTGCATCCAGGGAGTCTCAAGATAAATCGGAGGGTGTTGCAGGATGATTAATGGGATACGAATATAGTTTTTCTGACTTTTCTCTAACTTCTGCTGTTCTCATGAAATGAAAATGAAACTATCCGAGACGGGGAGAAAAATAACTTTCCACCATCTATGATGAGGACTGGAAAGCAGGCATTGCTTCATTTTAGAGGGGAAAAAGGTTGAGAATCACTGGCGTGTTTGCTTTTTTTGTCATAAAATGAACAGCTATACATCCATGTTGATACCAACTGTCTTGAGATTATATATCCCAGAAAAAACTACAGCATTACTGGGAAAACACTATAATATGATGCCCCTACTATCAAAAATCTTGTTGTGATGATGCAACTTTAAAATGACATCTCATGTTTGAGTATTTCAGTCCGTATAAGTTACATATACAGTAGCTAACTAAATGTGCAATATCAGTTCACAGAAAGCTACTTACAGAAATATCTGAGGTTTATAGAGGACACTGCCAGCTGGTTAACACTATAAACTGTTAAACTGTGGTGTTATTTGGAAGTGATGTCCCAGACTCAATCACCAGCATCTTTTTCATTGGCAGGAAAACTGGGATCTTCATCTGTCCTCCATGTTTCTTTTTTGTTCTCTGAAAGCACGCTCATTATAAAAGCACAAAAGAATAAAAATGAAGGATCCTGATGACGGTCGGTACGCAGACATGCCCCACATGTTAAAGCTCCCCTAGCACGCAACACAAAAGGTCAAGAAGAAGAAGAAGGCGAGGAATCTGAAAAGTTACTTCTGATAAAATTTAAAAAGTAAAAATCTCAAATTGGCTTAGAAAACTGAAAATGTCTAACAGAAGAGAGCAGTGACCGGACTGAGATGTGAAAATGTTGTTGCAAGAATGTGACAGCATCTATGGGACCAATGGGCTGGAGATGATGGAGGGAGGACAGAAGGAGAGACGATCGCTGATTGATTGACTGATTGATTGACAGATGGACCGGGAGGAGGGAGCCTCACAGGGAATGACCGTGATTTCATCCGCACGTTATTAGGGAAGATATGGAGCAAGAATGGGATGAGAGGGACACGATGGGGTTCTGTCTTTTAAATCACACACAACTTTATATTTTTTTAAACATAACAGTTTTGTCTGAGTGCACTGGGAGTGATAACTAGAACACATAAGGATTAACACAAGAGAATTGGCTGCATAAGACAACAAAAGATGTTACACCAACGCAGTTTTCTTCAGTTTTCTGATTAGAAAATATTAAATTCAAGACTGATTTTTTTTCCCCTCTCTCAATGCACAATTCTCTGTTTATTTCTTATCAAGCTCTAAAGCAAAAAACGCTACGTTACATTGTTTTTCCTCATT
>JAGRRF010010735.1:20749975-20763037 GCA_019097615.1 Morone chrysops
GTCGCCTGGTTACAGCGCTATACACGCGCCGCGCGCCCCTCTGCGTGGATGGAGGCTTCTCAAAATGGAGGCAGTGGCTGATGCACAGGCCTCTCCCCCCACACACACAGAGTGTAGCTGTGGTTCACACTGGCGCTCTGTGCCTCCAGTGTGTTTGCCTACGTTTTCCTGTTTTGGTATAAATTTGGATATGTGTGGAATTTGGCGTGTAAAAGGTTGTTTGCCGTGTGTGAGACACTTTGTAGCCCCACTGTACACGCCCGGAGGCAACGTGGCACTCTAGTGCGCTCGCTTGGTTAGAAAATGGCTCCTGTGCACAAAATGGATCCAAACCCTGTAACTTGTGGTACGGTTGCCGTTGCCTCATCATGGGCGACATTAACAAGCGAGGGAATTTAATTTCAGAAGCATAGATGTGTTTTTATGTGCAAACGGGAAGGAATCCGCCGGTGTGTCCATATTTGGTTGGCAGTGCTTTTAGATGAAATACAGTCAACTAAACTCATGCTCTCAATTTATTTAGGGAGTAGCCTGTGGTGTTTTGTGCAAGTAAAGTTCCCCTTAGTTTAAGCACTGCATTTTTTCATAAGGATTTAGTGATGATTCAGTATGTGTATTAGGCCATATATTAGTCCTGAAACTGTATGAATGTAGCCTATTTCAGAGTAGTAGCCTAAATCAAAACATTGAGTAAACATTTTACCATACAATATTTTATTGTTACATAAATCTAATTATCATATCCAATATCAAATCCATAAACATGACACCACTTAGTCACAGCAATATATTAATTAAACAGCTGGAGGTGCAGCATAAAGAGGAAGAAGAGGAGGAGGCTGTTACACCCCCACCCCATGCTCTTCTACCCCAGCTCTGAGAACATACAAGTGAAGTTTGCTTCTCTCTGTCTCTCTTGTCCTGAGATGGCTTGAACCCCTCTTCCCACCCACCCCCTTTTCTCTCTTTCTTTCTCTGAACACACACACACACACACACTGGTCACATGGGAACTCTTGAGGTCACAGGCTAGTGTTTCCAAGGGTCAGATAACCACATAGGATGCAACATATATTTGAAGATTGTTGGTGCAAAAGGAGTGTGAAAAACTGGAATTAAGATTGGAAACAAATAGGAATTTAGCTTTTACAGTGTAAGAAAACTATACATTTCTACTTGAACATAAGTTTGACATTGTAATGACATTGGTTTGATTCAGTTTATTTTCTTCTTTTTTTCTTTCCTACAAAATATCCTTTGTTTCTACCACAGTTTATACATGTCCCCTATGATTGTAAGTATTAAAAATGCAGCAAAAATTCCAAGAACATTCATTCACCAGTTGCCTGAAATAAATACCCGTCATTGCCTTGCACCAGATCTCTAAAAAGTGTTTTCTTCCTCATGAAAGTTTCATAGTTTCCCTCCTCCCTCATAACTTCTCATCTCAGAAATGAAAGTTGTCATGCTGAGAAATAAAAAAACTCTATTACAAGTAGAAGTCCTGCACTGAAAATGACACATAAATATGTGATATTATATTATGACCCGTATTAAGTATTAACAGTAACAGTAGTGGTAATGCAGAACAATGGTCCCGTACGTGTTGTACTCTTCTGTTATATTAATGGATTATTACTCATGAATGTTTGTCTAAGAAGCCGTTTAATATTGTAGCTGGTTGAAATGAAGATCCTTTATTTTTGGCAGCAGATACAGATTATTGTCAATTTATTAATCTGCCAACTAGTCCCTTTATTCTATAACACATCAGGAAGCAGTGAAACATGGCCATTACTATTTCCCAAGGTGAGCCCAAGGTGATGTCTCAAAATGTCTTGCTTTGCCCAACTTTAAAACCCAAATATATTCAACTCACTCAATATAACGTAAGACAATGAAAATGGCAAACGCTCACATTTAAGAAGCTTGAACCGTTGAATGTTTGGCATTTTTGCCAAATGGCTCTGTATCTTTAGAGTGTTGTGTGATGAGGTAATACTGCTTCTCTATGACTACATGGCCTAAACTCGCTGCAAACCAACAGAACTGCTTCAACACAAAACCTGCACTCAAAAAGTAGTTTACACACACAATACTATTACTTTTCTTTTCTTCGATTTGAATGCAGAGATCATGCACAGCTTTTTTTTTGTGAGAGACAATGAACAGTGAAATAGGAGACACTTACCTGCCAAACAAGCCGGTGAAACACACCTAGAAATATTTTAGCTATATATCCCATCCTGACTGCATCCTCATGAGCTGATAGTGGTGATATTTTATAATTTTCTTATTGTCATCAAATCCCCTGAAAAGACCAAAACTTTACTTTTTACTTATTTACATAAGTGCTGTACTTGTTTACTCAAGTATATATCAATTTTATGCTACTTTATACTTCTACTCCACTACATCTCAGAGACAAGTGTTGTGCTTTTTACTCCACTACATTGGTCTGACAGCTCTCCTGCTTCTTAAGCTGAATAAACAATTTAAAACCCTCTTGGATTAGCTGGGAAATGCACTGTCACCAAGCTGAAAACAAGGCTGTTTTTCTGAGCTCATGAAAAAAGGATTTTTAGAGATCCATGGTTCTCACAGAACAGCAACGTTACAAACGTATGAGGATCTTAAAGAATATGACTCATTGCTGTAGATTCAACTACCCAACAGTTTGTAAAGGAGTTAAACAAGCTCAACCACAAACAGCTACAGCAAACAGCTACAGCACAATCCACACCTACCCAGTTGGTAATACTGCAGTTATAAATATTGCAATATTTTCATCAGTTAATTTTTTCCAGGCACCATTGTGTCACCTCATTCAGCAATAGACAGTGACTTGAAGAGACATTTATTTAAAGGAAAATCTTAAAGATTGGTGCTTGAAGTAAATATTTCTGATGATACTTTGCCTATATACTTTTACTGAGTTTATGTTTTGAATGCAGGACTTAAACAGAGTATTTACACAGTGTGGTATTGGTGCTTTTACTTATGTAAATGATCTGAGCACACCACTGGAGACAGACTAACATTGTTAGTCTTGGTCTTTTCATAAGTTTTGATGACATAAAAAGAGTAACAACAGCCATTTCCCATTCCCTCCAGGATTTCACAGGTTCGGGGGAATTGTTGCAGCCTAAAATGCCAGATTTCACAGCAAATTGCAATACATGTTGCAATGTTTTGAGGCCAGGGCCCACAGAACTCACTGGGATTGGTTAACTTTGGGTAAATTGTTGCAATCGTAACTTTCTGAAGGCACTGATATCCTTTCATTTTAGAAGGTCAATAGGCCACCTGTAGAATGAGCAGTTTTATCTACAGGTGCTGCACATCACCTTCTGTGGGGACTGCCACGTTGAATCGCCATGTTCCTACAGTAGGCCAGTGCTACATAAGGGTGTTGGTGTTTTTTGTGCGTATCACGGCCACCATAGTGTCTCATTCGCACTTGGAAGAGGAGGGTAAAGCGAGGGAGTTGCGATCTGCAGCTACACCTTCAGATCACACTAAATCCTATACACTGGTCTTTTAAGGTCTCTGATATGATCACAGCAGCCTGTTGGAGAAATAGTTTTACTTGATGGTGTCTAGTGTAAGGAGAAGGAATAGTAGAAGCAAAAATGTGTCATTATTTTCAATAGAAACCCTGTTTATGGTGTTGAGGCTTTTTTACGTAAGAGGATCTTATGACCGGCTGATTCTCAATGAAGGATTTCCAAGTCAAAGTGTCGACTGAGGCCAGACTGAAAAGTCACTGCCTGCCAGGAGCTCTTTAAGGGGGAAATGTAAGGCATGATTGCATGATTAAAGTTTTTAATTCACAATGAAAAGAACCAAAATGTGCCATGACTGTCATTTATAAATTGCACAATGGCTGTCTTGAGAGGCTCAAAGGGCCTTTACATCTGCAGAGTACCTTCATGCTTTAACTACATGACAAACTCAATTCAGATTTTCCCTCTCTGTGGCATTCCTCCTCAACACAGCGTTCCTCTTCCAGAGCCTGCAGGTAGACAACATCTCGTGTAACTTCAATGGCTTCCTGCAAGAAACAAACAAGACGGAGAGGAAGAGTCCTCATTAGACGGCCTGTGCTGTAATGATGAGGCTGCAGAGGCAGGAGAAAGTCACTTTGTTCAAAACCAAATAATGAGATCCAGGCATCGTTTTTTCCGTAAGTGAAAAAGAACATTTGACAATAGATTTCCATTTTCTATACATGATACAGACAACCAAATGTACTTTGTAGTACCCAAACTGCAGATCTGCTTATATGCTGCCATCTTTGTTATTTAATATGAAGAGCTTAGTTAAAAATGTGTGTAAACCCTATGTTTATGATCTACGGCTGTATTATTTGATGGTGTAATGTGAATCAAGCTGATTATTTATAGGTAATACATTCATTTTTACATAGACATTATTTGCTTCCCATAGCAACCATTTCTTCCTCTTAATAAACTCCCTATTTTTTCTCCTCAGATCCCCTCGTCAATATCAGAAACTCATCCTGTCTGCGGCTCAAATGTGTCCATTGCATGTATTCAAATGCCTGCCATGCATATTTGCTGCAACAAGGACAGAAACAGGATGTCTGCTGCTGAACTAATGAGATCCGTCATCAGCGAGCAGACACACATTGTTAGTGTCTGCATGTCATTCCTGTCCATTTTACCTGTTCTCCCTATTATTTCTTCCCCCTGGCCTTCCTCCATAGTGTGACGTCAGTTTGACGTGCATTGCTGTGTGACATGCTGGTCAACTAACAGTCTGAAGAACAGCCCGAGCTGAAAATGTAATTGTAGAAATGAGTGCAACAGTATTTACTGCATTGATGATTTGTTAGTGCGTGCAATAAGTGTCTGGGTGTAAGTGCTTATTAGAAATGCAGAAAAACAGTCGTTGCAGGTGATGTCCTTGAAGTGAAAGATGGCCAGATGTGAACAGAAATCAGTGGAGAGTGAAAGTGTGTGAGCTTCGTTGCACATGTGCTCTCGCCACCGGCCAACACCCCGCGAAATCTACTTCTGGTAAGTTCTCTTCTTCTTTACAGCTACAAATAGATGGTTTAAATCATCCTTCATAACAATGGCTTTAAAGAACAGATTAAGATTCTCTCTTCGGGAATGAAAGATTTAATAAAAGTCAGCTCTTAAATATTCATCTTAACCTCAAGATCTAGCTGTTCTGGAGCTTTCAGTTATATCACATGATGTTCATCAGCAGGTGGAGACAACAAGAAATCCATAAAGTGCTCAGAAAAAAACTGGCAAAAAACTACATTTCAGTGACAATGGCCATCTGGTGATGGAGACCATTTGAAATGATTGAAAGATCCAGAACGCTTGCTAAATAGTTCTTGAGATAAGATTGTGTGTCTGTTTCTGAGGTCAAAAATTAACTCAATCTGATTTCTACTTACATAGGTTTTTCTGCTATTTGTTCAAACATATGGCCATGATAAAGTAAGTAAGTGGACCTTTGAGTTACGATTTATTTTTTCTTTGGTCAAAACTGTGCGTTTCCAGTGTTCCCCTTTGTTATGTGTTGGCTATGTATAAAAACTACAAAGCCCTTTTGAGACTGTATAAATAAAACAGACTTAAAATGTACTACTCAATTATTGTTGAAAGTACAACACTTAAAGGATAATCTGAGTCATAAGGAATATCAATTCATTAATAATTATTAACCTCAGCAATGATTTGAAACATTAAAGTGCATTGAATTAGAGATGTTTTAAAAAAACTTTATACTAACATTTAAATAAGCCCCAAGCTTTATGCTCAAAGATGAACATTTTCAATAATACAAAAACAAATAAATCTACTAAACGTATTTATATGATGATTAATCAAGCTCTGCACAAGGCCTCATTGCCTCTTCCTCAATTGGTTTTACTTAGAGTCAAATTAGAAAATTTGTGAGAATCATTCAATTAACATACAGTATATGCAACCAAAACACAGTTGAACAAGCGGGGTGATACGAAACAGGCACAGCAGTCCCTGGAGGACACACAGAAAACATTTACAACATTTATTACACATCCAAAAGGTGGTAGAGAGGGAAACTATGAACGAAAGGGGAATGTGTGGGCCACAGGAGCAGCATCAACTCCCACAGTCTGACTTTTTCCATGCTCACCTTTTGGAAATGTCATAAGCTAATCAGCTGTATTCAAAGCCGTTTTTCCATAAATGTTATGGGCCCCCCTTAAGAGCCTGGATTCCAAGTACAAACCTGCCTATTTTGCAATAAAGATTATGAATTTATTCCTGTTTAAATGACAGCATGAGAGAAAACACAGCCTCATTCACTGGCTTCGGCCCAAAGGACTTTTTGAATAATAAATATTTGTTTCTGATATTGTGTCGGATTAAAAATGATTAAAATCTGCTCTTTTTCTCTAACAGAAAAATCCATAATCTATGAAAATGCTAATATTGTTAATTTCAGAGGTTTAACTGCTGGATTCAAAATGTCTCCTCCTCAAGTTTGTGCACTGGAGGTTTCAGGTTTTTCCACACTTGTGTTAGTAGTGTACAGAACCAGGATTGGCTTCAAACTAGTTGTGATGTCATAAAGTCCTGCCGGTACGTCAATGTAGAGATTTAAGACGAGCAGAGAGAAACTTCTTCAGCTGAATGTTAAAAACAAACTGCACATACAATATTCTGCACAGTGACGCTTAAACATCAAAGAGAAGAAACAATAAGCAAAACACATTTTTGACAGTAATATTCTGCATGATATATATTTGAATGTGAAAAGGTGTATCATAAGGAGAGGGGGAACTGACCTTTTTCTTTGAGTTCTCTGCAGGGAGCCGAGCAGTGAGACCACATCCCTTAGAACCTGGACAGTCCTGGCTGAAGGGGAGAGGTGTTTATTCAGGTATCAATGCAATTTCTCCAAAATGAATAAGCATGATTTATTTATTTTTGCTCTGTTGCAATCATTCAGAGGTGACAAGTGTTGAATGGCTGTTAGTGAATCGTTAATGTTAAAGGAACAAACAAGAGTGGTTTAACCCGGGTGTTCAGAGAGATAAGAGAGTAAAATCATGAGCTGAAATAGTTTTTTGTCACACTACAGTTTCAAGGTCAAAAATGAACTTTAATGCTTTTAAAATTAGTATCCATGTTAATAAAATGAGGCCTTCACATTTCATAGATGTTGAAGTTTGCAATGACTGGAGTTAGGCTGTATTCAATGAACGTGAACTGACGCTGGTTCAGTAGGAATTCTACACTCTTTCGTCCAAATAGTCAAACTGATTTTGTTACTCCCACAGATTTTGCTCCACGGGCCCAGGTCGATCATCACTGCAGCCTCAGAAACCAAACCAGACTGCTCTAAATCCACATCTCTGGCTCTGTTGCTACACATGCAGGATTTGAGGCCTAAATGGGTCTAATTCACAACAATTGGGTTTAAAATTTAGAACTTCAGTTTACAAAAATACAAAAATAGCTGTAGAGAAATGTAAATAAAAGTTGTGTCGAAAATTTCTTGTAACAAATTGGTTAATGCGGACTAAAACAAAACAAAAAGGTTTTCAAATTCTGCTTGAAGAATTCAGGCTGAACTTCGAGGCTCAAGTGGGCCACGTTTCAAACCATTTTAATTCAGTGGAGGAGTTTGAGCGTTAACAACACCTCACTTTCAATCAGAGTACAAAGTCAAATACCTGATTGCACGGAGGCTACACTTCCTGTGCTGACGGAAACAGGATGTGCTCACAGCGACGGAGAGAGAAGCAGCCTCACTTGACTCACATAGTCATTCAGGAGAGCCTGCAGAAAAATCCTGTTTTCAGTTTGATGGATGTATCATCTCATTTATCATCTTCATTTATATGCTCATGAAATGTGTTAATAAAAGGCCACAGACCAGCACAGAGGAGAGAATTGTGTAGAAATGTATTTCCTGAAACCAGCGTCAAGGAAAGTACTCTGATCTGTTACGTAAGTAAAAGATATCAGCCTACAAATACACTCTGCATTGAAAATATTACTTCGGTAGTAGTCATTTCAGAATAATGCGTGTTATTAACGGATCATTATTACTATTCATAAGTAAATAGCATTTTACTTCATCGTATTTTACAAGATCATCGTATATTTTCTGTTTAAAATCTTAACTGCCAGCTGTATTAGTCAGATAAATGTAGTGGAGTAATAATTCTAATATTTTCTAATGAACTGTAGTAGAACAGAAGTAGTATTGGTGGCACTTTATTTGGATAGTCCGCCCACAGATTTACAGACTGTAACATTTGCTTTGCCTCTAGATGTTTAACAGACTTTCTATAGTATATGTATATGAGTTATGTGACAATTGATGAACAAACCCCAACCAATCCTTAACCACTGCTGTAATATCAGAAAATGGTTTTATTTGTGAAACAGTGGAATTGTTGAATCTCAACTAATAATCTCAAAGTACTTTATTTTTCTGTGTGATTTTTGTGTGATTTGTATATTTGTAGATTTTATGCACCAATGCACCAGGACACATTCCTTGTAGGTGTAAAAACTTACTTGGCAATAAACTTAATTCTGATTCTGAAATAAACAATCTGTAGGCTATCCAAATGAAGTGGAACCAACATACTAAGTGGCATAAAATAGAAATACTTCATCAAAGAAGCATTATCATATCTTAAAGTTTAAGTGTCTTAGGTACTGGAGTAAATGTACTTAGTTACAGGGGCAGATCTACCGGGCCACCCCAGCTTGGTGTCAAATTGAACCCATTAATTTAGATTAATTCTAAAAATAACGTGTTAAAAAACTGTAATTTAATGATTGGTTATGGACACAATTTAGATTCCAGTTCAATGAAAAAATATGTGTATTTAGAAAAATATCTAAAGATTTGGAAATGAAACAGTTTATTGCCTTCTAATGCCACCTTTAAATATTCCTATTCAGTGCTTTGTGCTACAATAATGTGTTTGAGTTCATATATCTTCATTTGGGGGCTTTTCCAAGCAAATATTGATATATGTGACTGTTCCCGATTAAATCAGCATATAAACTTTTCCACCGCCCTTAAAGTCTCTCTTATCACCCAGTGAATATTTCAGATCTGCCCCTGTTTAGTTACTGTCCACCGCTGCCTGAAATGTATCAGTCAAAGCTGTGGAAATACATGTAATCAATGCAGTCACTTTGTTTTCTGTAAGTAATAAAAAGAGTTTCCATCAGTTGAAAAACCTGTGTGAGGTAAAACAACTTCCCTCACATTCAGAATACTTCACACTGATGCATCTGTTGCTGCAAATGATGTGGAATATTTCACTTTCAGAGCATTGCTGGCTCAGAGGAGCTTTGGTTGAAAGTTTCTAGAGAATTAGTTTCACATTTATGGCCTTTCTCAGTCAAACAAAGAGTCAGAGCTGGTGGCAGCACTGTGATCCAAAAAATGAAGCACAGTTTCACAAAGAAAATAAAGAAAAGCTCTATCAGTCAAACCAAAAAGTTCCAATTTTGTAGCCACAATTTGACCCATGTGGATAACACCCAGACTACCTGAAAAGACAAATAAATTCAGGAGCAAACCTGACTTTTTAGGGTTTATTAAAATGAAACAGAACCAATACAAAACAGCAACATCACCAGGTACAAATGTTGTTCACTATGAATATGTGACCGCAGCTACATGTGCATTAGAATTATTACAGAGGATGCTTTAGAGCAAAACACACTCAAGAGCTTTATGAAACGATCAGAACGAGAAGAAGACACACACCGACATTTTCACAGTGAACAGAGAGAAAGTCAACGAATCGCTTCGATTCAGGAAAAATGTCAAATGCATTGTGGGAAACAACAAGTGCTGCTAACAAACTCCTTTATGTGTTCTTGTTCTATTTCAGGCTCCATGTCTAATGTTGGTTACCACAGTGTGAATCCACCCCCCCCACACACACACACACACACACACACAGCGGTTTAACCATCTGTGAATCGGACTCACCGACCACGGGCTCGATTCAAATAATAGTCCAATATCCCTCATGTGGCGGACGGCGAGAAGACCGGAGCTGCTCTCACAAAGCACACAAAATGGAGAGAGGGGACGAGGGGGGTGGGCAGGGGGAGAGGGGGTTTCCTCTGAGGGGGAGCCGCTGGTTAGGAGAAACAAAACAAAAAATAAAAAACCTCACGATGTCCACTTAAGTGCTTTAACTGTCCTTCAGGCTGCTGCTACCAGGGGTTGGGATCAATCCACTGACCGAAACTAAACGCTTTTATTCGGCTGTAAACACCAAGAGCTTCCCTTGAATTTGTTTTAAAACGTTCAGGTTGTAAAGGATGGGTATTTAGCACTCAGTTTATACAAAAAAAAAGAAAGAGAAGTAAAGGACAGAAGCAGTGTCCTGGAGGAAGAAGTACGGGTGAAACACTGCTCCTATAAGCTGAGAGGAAACTTCCTGCCTGTACCTGAGTCTGACACTTCCACTGGATACAACTCTCATTCAGCCTTTCACTTTCCATCAATACTTCTTTTATTAGTTCGTTTCCCGTTTCAGTCTCACTGCAAGCTGCCGTCAGCTTCAGTCAATGAAGCCTAACATGACATAAGCCGTTAGTTCTGTCTGCGGTTAGGCTGTGGTTTAAGTAAGATATCTAACAGCGAATAAAACCGAACGCTGCTTCTCTCCCAGTCCGCGCCACTACCGCCACCAAGCGGCCGGCACGGGCCACTACACACGGGCCTGCGGTCCGGTAGCGGAGGAGAGACCGGGGCCTTCAGCCGGGGCCTTCAGCCGGGAGCCAGGCCTGCTGAGGAGCAACAATAGATATTCAGTCGTAACAAAATATGAACTCTTAGTTTGAACAAATATATTCAAAAACATTGTATTCATACGTTAACCTGTTAAATCGTATTGTTTATATGAGGTGAAGTTAATTTTGAAACGACCATCCTCGGCCTTCATGTCACTCCTCGTTAATATCTACATTACGTTATCAAAATACATATTACCGAAACACTCATTCCCGCCCAAAAATAGTTTAATTCTACATAAATGTGTCCATTTAATTGGAGTTCGCTATTAGGACGCAAAGCGGGTTCTTTTATTGACAGATAATACGGTTTCCGGTTGCTCACGTCCACTGACCCAGCTGTTACTAATTAACGCACCCGGTACGGACGTCATCAGCCGGTAGAGATCATTCAGAGCTCGCTCGTCGGGTCGGCTGTCAGCGAACACACCGCCGGTTTAAAGCCACCGGAGCCGCATCGGTAGAGGCCCTGAATCCGAGCCCGGCCATCGAAAGGATGAATGATTTTTTATCAATAACCATTATCGATAGCGAACAGACGCTCCGTCCGCCCACCAGCGGATATTAATTCACTGTGATCCGCAGCAGAGCCTGGCGCGGCCGGTCACTTCAAAGCCTGTAATCGGCCCGATAAAGGGGCGCGTGTCGGCTCGTTCATTTCTTTAACAGTTGAATTATAGTGCGCGCTCCCGCCACGTGCACGCAGTGTGATGACTATATCGGTAGTGTGGCGTTAAACGGACGACACCCGCGGACAGACAGGGGACAAAACCACGTGACATGCCATTTACTAATAATTGAAGGTTGTAATAACCATAAAAACTGCAATGATACTAATCAATAGCATCGAACACAGTCCAGACTGCCTGCTATAACTTTCAAACTTGTTTTAATAAATAAATCAAATAAATGAAAACCTGTTTGTCCTCATCAGGAGGTGTGGATCAGCTGAGATCACATCCTGTATCAGTCACTGTCCTGTTTTATAACTGAATGTACAACCCATTAGATTTAGTCTCAGTCTAAGTTTTTTAGATTAGCTTAAAAGAAAGGATCATTGTGAATATCCAGATGTGGGCTGTGGATCACAGTCATTGTAGTCTATCTCAAACAGAACGTCTCTTTTTAAAGCCTCAGGAGCCGGTGGGGTCCCACACATCAGGATATAACTGATCAATGCAGGGAAGACCCAGAGACATGGAAGGCCTTTGGCAACCGGTGAATAAAGTGGGCATTTATATATGGGATGAAACACGAGGAACAAAGTTTAAATGCACATGTGAAGGGTTTGCACACAGCATCCTTCCACAGAATTATACCAGTCTGCGAGTTTTATCACATCCAACCCTGACGCAGAAATCACAGAAACACCTGTGTGTATGAGAACTACATCATCGGTCTGTGCAAAGTCATACAGTTTCTAATCTGTGATCAACAACTCCTCATGAGACTGAATACTAGAATATGGAGCTCCATCCTCAATTTATGGAAGACTGGTGGAGACAGAAGTTAAAACATCTCAGATCTCAGCTATAGTTTGTCAGAGGGCTCGCAGGAGACACAGAAATCAGCTGGAGAAAGCTTGAAAGTCTGATGAGAGCTTTTTGTCCACCAGTTAGCAGAGAATTTGTGGTTGTTCATTCCTGTTCCCCATCATGAAACCTGACTGAGCCTCAGCAGGTTTGTGAAGAAGCACGAGGGAAACAATGTTCCCCTACTCTACACTAACTTGGATTGGGTGCACAAGCATTTTAAATGTGAAAAGAACTGAGATCACTTTCCAGGGATCTGTTATTTATAATCAAACACATACAACACTGTATTATGACTGTCACTGCATGACTATCATGGCCAGAAGAATTCACGATAATATTATTCAAATATAAGATAAAAAGATTAATGCTGTCAGTCAGATTAATCTTTAACTTTTATTGTGTTCAGTCTTTTTTGAATAATGAATCACTCACCTGTAACACTGGCAATCACCACCACCTACTATGTGTGAACCATTAAAAACTGAAAGATTGGATTTAAGAAGGCGCTGGATTATTTACATATTAGCATGTGTATTATTAATAAAGCATGAATATTTCATTTTTAAATATCACCAATATCTATATATTGAGAGACCCCTCCACCATATATACACAGTGCTCACACACTCACCTTTACCTGAGACAGTCACAGCCTTAATCATAAGAGTATAACTGGGAACCAAGTGGGCCTGTGTGTGTGTGTGTGTGTGTGTGTG
>JAGRRF010010735.1:20785639-20797118 GCA_019097615.1 Morone chrysops
AGTTACCCAAGACACTGACTGAGATGTACATCCGCTTCCTGGTGGTTCAGTCCAGAGTAGGGAACGTCAAGTACCGTAGAGGAGCTGAGACAGATTCACTCTGGAACACCCAAACCTGCAACATCATCATGTCTCTGGGAAGACTGGCTTTTGATCAGCTGCAGAAAGGCAACTTGATCTTCTATGAATCTGACCTGATAGCATGTGGCATTGATATCAGGGCAGCCTCAGTCTACTCAGGGGTGTTCACACAGATCTTTAAAGAGGAATGTGGGTTGTACCAGGACAAGGTGTTCTGTTTTGTTCATCTGAGTGTTCAGGAGTTTCTGGCTGCTCTGTATGTCTTTGTGACATTCATCAACACTGGTGTCAATCTACTGTCAGAACCACAATCAAGATCCTGGTGGTGGCCGAGGCTATTAACATTCAGATCAACTGAAAAATCTATCTTCGAGGCTGCAGTGGACAAGGCCTTACAGAGTCCAAATGGACACCTGGACTTGTTCCTCCGCTTTCTCCTGGGGTTCTCACTGGAGACCAATCAGAGTCTTCTACAAGGTTTGTTAAAACAGACAGGATGTGGCTCATATGCCAATCCTGAGACAGTGCTGCACATCAAAGACAAGATCCGGGAGAACCCGTCTCCAGAAAGGTGTATCAACCTGTTCCACTGTCTGAATGAACTGAATGATCATTCTCTGGTGGAGGAGATCCAGCAGTACCTACGTTCAGGAAGCCTCTGTACAGACAAATTGTCTTCTGCTCAATGGTCAGCTCTGGTCTTCATCTTGCTGTCATCAGAAAAAGACCTGGACATGTTTAACTTGAAGGAATACTCTGCTTCAGCGGAAGGTCTCCTACGGTTGCTGCCAGTGGTCCACATCGCCAAAGTAGCTCTGTAAGAGCACTGCTAACCAAACAAAGTAGATATATTAAATCAGACATTCATTTTACAGATGATAAACTACAAGATAAATTGTCTGTCTTCATGCTTTTACAGGCTGAATGGCTGTAACCTGTCAGAGAGAAGCTGTGAAGCTCTGGCATCAGTTCTTAGCTCCAGATCATCTAGTCTTACAGAGCTGGACCTGAGTAACAATGATCTAGGAGATTCAGGAGTAGAGCTGCTCTCCTCTGGACTGAGTAGCCCACATTGTAGACTGGAAACTCTGAGGTTTGCAATTTATCTAGCCTTTGTCAAGCACGTCTGCAACCCTCAATTTCTCATACTGGACAGTGACTTACATTGCGATCTAGGATTGGAACCATAACAAAAGTGGAACAAAACCCAATAACATGTTGCTATTTGCTTGCTTTCCTGTGTGTTTTTAGAATGTCAGGCTGTCTGATCACAGGGAAAGGCTGCGCTGCCCTGGCCTCAGCTCTGAGCTGTAACCCCTCCCATCTGAGAGAGCTGGATCTAAGTTACAACCATCCAGGTGACTTAGGCGTTACGCTGCTCTCAGCTGCCTTGGAGGATCTACGCTTGCAGCTGACTACTCTGAGGTATGGAGAGACTTGCTGCCTGACAAAGATAGTCATTTTGGAGAAAGATAGTTGATTTGTTGAGTCTCATTCCTAGCTCATCAAATACAGATGCTTTCGGTTGGTCAGCAAACTTTTGGGGCTGATATGTGATCAGCTACCTTGCCTGCCACAGTAGTTCACAAACTAGCATGACAACTAGTCACTACGGGCCTGTCCACACGAGTACGTTTTTGTCGAATCCGCATAAATACTTTATCGGCCTCGTGTCCAGACGGATCCGGCGTTTTCGAGGTGTGAAAACGGTATTTTTTGAGAACAGGTCCCAGAGTGGGAAAATCCTAAAACGCCGGATTGCCAGAGTCGTCTGGACGGCGAATGCGGATTTTTTCAGAAACGATGACGTATTAGACCCGCCTCTCTAGCCTTTGACCTCAGCCGCCGCCGCTAGACACGTCATAACTACAACAAGGGCGGACTACAGGCTTGTGCACAGCGCGTGACCTTTATACGCATGCTCCATGGCTTCTTTCTTGGTTTTAGTGTATTTGTGTGGTGGCGTCACAGCGCCACATACAGACTTGGCATCTGTACTACAGCGTTTTGGGTCCAGTGAATCTGTGTGGATGCAGATATTTTTGGAAACGAAGCTGTGTTTACGGAGATTTTTTTCCAAAACGACATCGTATTGGGTGAGGCCGCGTATTCGTGTGGATAGGGCCTATGTAACCAATCTTTCAGCACCACTTTTTTTTGCAAGGACATGCAAATTAATTTAGTTGTGATTAGGCCTTTGCTGCACCAAGACCTGTCCCACAGCCTTTCTGGCATCTAATACAACTCACTAGTAGTACAGGGATTGGTCAGCAGCTCATCCAGAACCTACAGTATGTCTTCTTCTAAGTTAGGTGAAAGAAAATTGATGTTCCCAAGATGTTGTTTGAACTTGGTTTTCTTAGAACCAATCCTTATCTAGCACACATACAACAACACTCCCCACTCTGGTTCCACTTGTTGGTGGTCATTACACTCAATCATGTGCTTTCACATTAACCAGTTGCTTAGGGTAGCATTGAAGCCCCACACAGCTGGAGCCTTCTTTAACACCACACTTCACCGCTCCGCTCCTTCACCTAGTTGCGATAGAGTTGTGGTTAAAGGAAGCAATGTTTTTAATGTATGTTTGTGAATTTATGTGATGCATGACAAATGTGATATTTATAAAAGAGAATATACTTATTTGACTTGTATTTCTCATCCCAAGTATGGAACATGGTGGAGTGAAGAGGTTGAAGTCAGGTCTGAAGAAGTGTAAGTGTGTCTTTACCTTGATTCATAATGACAAAGCACCATTCCAGTATTTGTTGCAAGGATGTTGGCTGATATAATGTAACTAAAATGTGTTTGTCAAACTTAATACATAAATGTATTAGAACTGTAGGTTTAAAATTATGTTTTGTTGTCTTATTCTCCTCATCAGATGCCTGCGAACTCACACTGGACCCAAACACAGTAAACAGTAATCTCTTTCTGTCCGAGGACAACAGAAAGGTTACAGAGGTGTTGGAAAAGCTGCCGTACCCTGACCATCCAGAGCGATTTCACCACTGGAAGCAGGTTCTGTGTAGCGAAGGTTTAACTGGGCGCTGTTACTGGGAGGTGGAGTGGAAAGGATGGGTTAATATTGGAGTGGCATACAAAGGAATCAGAAGAAAAGGGCAGGATGACGACTGCTGGATCGGACAGAATGACAAGTCCTGGAGTCTGTTACGCTGTGATAATAAGTACTCTGCTTGTCACAAAAACAGGAGAGTAATCATACCTATCCACTCCTCCTTTGACGCTGGTAGAGTAGCAGTGTATCTGGACTGGCCTGCTGGCATTCTGTCCTTCTACAGGGTCTCCTCTGACACACTGAGCCACCTCCACACCTTCCACTGCACATTCACTGAACCCCTCTATCCTGCATTTGGGATTGAGTTAAAGTCATCAGAATCATCAGTTTCACTGTGTCATATATAGCACGAGGTAGAAGAAAACACTGACAGGGGGAGTTGTGTAACTTTCTGGTACTTACAATCCAACAAGCATGCCCTCTTTACACAGTGATTGGTCTTTGTCTTATTCATAGCTCATAAATGTGATCCATCCATCCATTTGTATAAATGTATGACCAGTTGTTAGCTAGCTAGCTGTTAATGCTAACATTCAATTGTTGTAACTGAACTGATAAAGCGCATGTTATTCTTCTTCTGCTGTCACCAAACAGCTTTGGATACTCCAACACTTTTCATTTACTTAAAATATTTTGCCTTCCTGGCTCCAACACTTCCTAAAATCACTGTAAATAAATGTACACATTAATTTTTTTAAATAAAACACCAAACTCATTTTGTCCCCCTTCCTGCTCTAATAATGTCTGTAAAAAAACACAGGTTATCAGTTACGCTTGCACATGAAAACTGTGTGAGGCTTTTTTATGCAATGTCTTGGGATTAACTGCACCGGTTCCCTGAGTTACATATAGATAGATATAGATAGATTTAGGTGTTTTTTGTATTAACCCTACTATTTCATGTCAAAATAGCTGCTTTCAAAAAAAGTCTATACTGCAGATTATTCTGGCCATGAATTTTAGACCAAGTACTACTGAAAAATGAAAGCACTAGATAACCATGACCTGCTGTCATGTTCAATAGTAAAGAAATGCAGGAACGTCACAGTTTAATTTACGGAGGTATTTTTTTCACTGAACCCTATTGACAATAAACAACCAGGGCCGACTTTGTCATGCCAAAGCAAATGGATTTTATTTACACATCTAGTTTGTATAACATGGTCGCCAATAATTCCATGTGCAATACACAAGTAAAAGAACTCAAACTGAATATGTGAGTTGTGACAAACTATATTTTCTCATCATGTTTAATATTATTCCAGGTAAATACTTTGGCTATGACACCTTTAAAGTGTGTTATACATTATTGAGTTCATATTACAATCTACAACACAGATTTTTTTTATTTTGTGTCAAAACTCTCAAAGAGACTGTTTTAATAAGTGGAATAACTTGCACATAAATAGTAACTTGATTCTGTACAACATTTACAATGTGTGAAATCACAAATGATGCAACAAAGTAAAAATGTCAATAAGAAAAATCTCACTTATAACGGCAACAATGGACAAAATCATAGCTGGACTGCTTGAATAATATTTTTGATACCTCGTATGCAAATGCACAAAACCCGTGAGAGAACAAGCAAATGAACTATGAAAAAAATCACTAGGTGAACAATTTGTGCAATGGAGCAAAACTTTCCTTTGTAACTTAATGTAGTACTCACTATAGCGGCTCAATACTGCTCCTCACTGTGACACTTATTTAAAGTGAGACTAATTTACAACACAGGTAGAATAAATCAGAAAGTTGCTCATACAGGCAGGTACTTTTTTAGAACCCTGCAAAGTGTAATACAGTATTTCTATTTTTCTAAAAACTATTTCAAAATAATCCTATTCATACATCAAAACTTCAAAATTACCTTCAACTATTACTTGTGCATGAAAACAGTGAAATGTTAAGATTTGGCACATAATATTGGCTCTTGGCACCTGTAAATACCTTTATCATGAGTTGTCTTCAGAAAGCCATCCAAAGGTTTTTAACACCACTGAATTGTCCCTTAAAAGGACAGTTACTGACATTAACATACTAATCATGTAGACATTTAGCTGTGTTGATACAGCCAAATTAAAGGGTTCAAAGCTAAAAAGAACTTGTCACCTAAATGGCCCATGTCAGTGTTTATGCATGTTGTACTACAAAAAAACTTTTACTTTAGACCAGTTTACAAATCTTCTGTTTCAGAATATCATTTTTGAACTGTTCATTTAAGTGCTCCTCCTCCTTTGATGCTTCCACTGGTTTCCATTCATTGCCATACAGTATGAAAATCAGCTTTTATACTGGCAGATTGGTGATGAATCTGCTCAGGAATGCCACACAATATTTTGACTCACATCAATAGAAAAACATGATGTCCCTAAAAATAGATTTTCATACCACTATGAAATGAAGAAAACTAACAGTTGCCTTAAGGTAAAAAAACACGTATTTATGACTGCTTTGGAAAATGGTTTGTAGAGAACGTGCATAACACTGGAATGGCCCTTTAAATCACTAGTGGTTTTATGTCCTACACTTCTTAAATGTAGCATGTTTTAGTCTGGACCTCCAATGAGCAACAGCCCAGTTATAATCAATCATTGTAGAGCTCTATATTGAGCAATTAGTACTGTCTACAAGAAAAAAAGTGAACATCAAAATACTTTTTTGTATATTCCCAAATATTTTCCACTCCCCACATTTCAGTAGTTTCAAATATACAATTATAAATCACTGGTGGATAGATTAAACATGGCACAGTAGTCGTACAGTGACTGGCAGATTGCCTCATCAAGAAGTGTTTGGTTCTAGTGGTTATGAAGATCGTCTGCTGTGGTGGTGTAGATATACATTTGTGTATGTGTGAGCAACAGTTTCAAGTCATAAGCAGTGACAACATTTAGGACATTCATAATTTAGGCGCCAGTTTAAAGTTATAATCCTTAAGATTTGTATAAAATCAAACCCAGTTTTTCATTATATTTATGAATTTCAGCAATAGCTAAATGTATTTACATTCTCTATATAGTAGTCTATGCCGTTAGTGGCGGAGTCCGCCATTCCAGTGCTTGATTCAAATTGCCTTCACATGCACAAGGAATTCACAAAACGATGCGGCCTGTAATCCAGTGTTACTGTTTGTAAATTAAGCTCACTGTTTATTGTTAACTCTAATGCCATAATCACAGCTGTATTAAGTTACTGCTAATGCTAACCCAACATTTCCAACAAGCAAAACTTGGAACAGCTTTCACTGTGAAGACAGAAAACAAAGAGTAGCGCTAGCCCTGGTCATTCATCAAAAATGTGTCTCCAGAACAACACGGGATAGTCTTTTGCTTTGTCTGACAGCAAGTCAGCTTTAAATATTATGGAGGAGTAACTACTTGCACCATATTTAGCAAGAATTAGATGGCAGTTCATGGCATGATGGAACATTTCAATTTGTTTGGATGCACTGTAAACAGATACACCGGCCGCTCTTCTGTTGCATTTCTGACTAAATGGCTACTCAAAGAGTGTCTGCTGCCCCCAGAGTTCTGGGACCTGTTGTGTAGGCGCCCTACAGCTGAACTTGCTGTTGCCACAGCAACCACAGGCATCACCAAATCAACCAGGACTGAAATATTAAGGATTATAACTTTAAGATACAAGCGAATAGTCAGGTAATGGAATATCCCCACAACTACAGTACTACAAGGATGTGCGTGTGTGTGATGTTTAACTCTTGATCTCCAGGATGGAGGGGTTATGGTCGAGAATGGCCAGAATGATTTTGTCCATGTACTGCCTCAGACGCAGGTTGATCTCCTCCTGCTCCTTCAAAGCGTCGACCAGCTGAGAGAGACAGAGAGTGAGAAATGCATTAAAAGAACAGTCATATCAAATGTCAGCGGTGCACCCGTCCATCAGCAGCAGACTAACCTCATCCCTGGATGCGTTGTCGATCTCAGCAGCCAGGCACTGAGCCTTGGTCTGACAGGCAAACAGGTTCTTAGCCTCATACAAACTCAGACTGAGAATCTGAGCGTTCAGGTCATCGTTCTGATCCCGCAGCTTATGGTTCTCCTGAAGACAGAAAGACAACAGACGGGGTTCTGGATGAAAACGGTTGGGCAGTTTGGGAAATACTCTTTACAGTAAAAGCAGCTGGTTAGCTTAGCTTAGCATAAAGACTGGAAACAGAGGGAAACAGCTAGCCTGGCTCTGTCGAAAGGTAACGAAATACACCAACCAGCATTTAGGATTTTATAGGGGTTATGTGCTGCAGTGTTGCCTGGCAACAGTGATGACAAGACTGAAGGCTGCCCAGGGTGTGTTACACTAGACTTGATTGTCGGGTAAAAATGAGCAGGTTCAGTTGAATCGTCTCAGCCGACGAAATGCATGGAGGAGCACACGAGAGGCAGTCGTGTTTGATTAGCAGCATACACTGAGATGAAGGGAATTATCATTGTCATCATTCTAACTGTGCTGCTACAATAAGTCAATACAAGTGAGAGTCATGATTACTGAGATTATCAACCTTGACTCACACCTAGAAATCGAGGAACTGGCTTGCTATCACTACCATATAGCAAAATATTTCAATCAAATGTAAATCATATCATGACACGTTTCCTTTAAATCTACTGCAGTATCAATAATCTGGCAAATATGCAGTATTGGTTTACACAACAACTGCAGTGTGAATTGGTCTGACAACATATATGATTATTGGTTTGTAGGACTTATACATTACTGGCAAACTGGGCACATGTCCTCCTCGCAGGCTCTGGACTTAATTAGTTATTTAGTGCATTAATTACTAATAATCAACAACAACAACAACAGTATGTAATAGCAACACTATAGCAACAGTTTTTAAATTAGCTCAAACATTGGCTTTTCTGTACTGCAATTTCTTACAATTTACTGCTCGACATATACAGATACTGATGGATCTATGATAAGCCAGTAACGTTCTTGACAATATATTGTCAGACGCATCTCAATATGTTCTTTGATATAATGTAGAGAAGAGGAAGGACAGAAGAACAGGGATGAGTGTGTAAACCTGTTTCAGTCTTTTGACTTCATGTTCCATCTCGATCTCTCTGGTCCTGGCGTTGTACTCAGACAGACCCTTGCCCTTTCCTGGATGCTCCATCTCCAGCTTAAAGCACTGCAGATACTCCAGCTCCCGGCGGAGGTCATCAATCAACTGCAGAGAAAAGCTTGGATCAGATGAACTTCTTTTCCCATGTAACCTTGCAGTTATTTAGAGTGTCTCACCTCCTGCATGGCCTCCTTTTCCTTCTGAAACTCATGGCGGTTATGCCAGAGCTTGTCCATTATCTTCCTGTAGAGGTCCATCTCATCTTTCAGTCTCAGACTGGTGTCCTCCAGTTTGTCTGTCATCCTCTGCTTCTCCTGCAGAAGAAAGAGGGAAACAATAAAAGTAAAAAATAATTCTGGTTTATTACAATTTAAGTCAGATTTTTGCATCAATTCTCAGATCTCCGCAAATTAAAAGGTAAACATTTTATTAGTTATAAGTTATAAGTTATAGTTATAAGAATGATGGCCAAAACTAAAAACAAAACACTGAATTATCCTTTAAGTAAAAATCACACTCACCTGGTCCAGTTTCTCAGTCTGAGACTTGAGTCTGCACACATTTGACTTCATCTCTCCATTCTCTTCTTCTAACTGCTGCACCCTGTGTATGCACACACAGCTTCAGCACTGTATCCCACAAACTAAAACACCTACAGTACTTTAAGGCTGCATTCACACCTAACCTGCTTGGCTCTGTTAAAACAGACCCTGATGCGTTTGCCCGGTCAGTGAGGTTAGATTTGGCTGGTATGAAAGCTGTCAATCAAACCCTAATAGGGACTGTTTGAAAAGGGTGGTCTCCATCCTTCCAGGCGGAGGGTCATTTGTGGAGTGAAAGCAACATGCCACAGGGTTTCATGATATCAGATAGCATGTGATTTTAGCATGATTTCAAAAGCTAAACTACTAAGAAATCCATCTGCTGCTCAAATTGTGCTGTTTTGTAACATGTATGCACGTCAGCACAGGTACTTTCCATGATTAATAGGTCAAAGCTGTTAAAACTGCTGTGCTTTTATCCTAATCTGTGTACTTGTATCTGTATGTGTGTGTGTGTGTGTGTAATCTGTCAGTTCTTTCAGTCCAGTAAAAAGCGTGTGACAGCAACCCCACAGTAATGAGCCCTGAATCATTCTGCACAAGATGCCTCCTATTCATCCCGTCTCTACTCGTTAGTCATTATTCATAACATGTCTAATAATGCTTCTACTCAGTTATTTCTTCGTCAGCTCTTTGTGACACCAAAGCACATAAAGATACTCATCAAAAGCATCAAAGTGCTGCGTAACTGTCACCAGAATTTGATCTGGACACATAGGTCCTTGATGATGCAGGATGACAATTACTAAAACTGTCCGATCAGCGAGTTTCCCGTCAGTCTGTATGACTTCATGTCTGTTTGTAAAAAGTCAGTATGGCAGCCTGTAATGATGCTGGTTTCAGCTTTTATTTACTGTAGCAGCGTCTTTATGGAGCTGCAGCTGTAATGCTCTCATCAAAATAACACTAAAAGAAGCATTAACAGTAACCTAGCATAGTCAAAGCTTTACTAACTATTCTCTTTTTTCCACTGTCAACTCAGCAAACCATTTAGCTAGCACGTTTAAGTGTTGAGAAGAAAACTGGTTGTCTAAATTGCCACTACAACATTAGCATCCACCACAGAACAAGGAAGGAAGGAATTTGTTGCTGGGCCCTGTCAAAGTAAAAGTCATGAAAAACAAACATGACAAATAAATAAGAACACCAAGGACTTTTAGGAGGAAGGCTAAGCATTGTATGCCTTTTCATTGAGTGGCAGTAGTGTGCAGTTTGGACAGTTTAACTTAACTAACCAGCCTAGAACAGCCTTATTTCCATAAGCTATGTTTAGAGTCAGAACCAACACCAGCACCAGGGTTTGGATCATAGTGGAAACTACACTTCATACAGTATTGTTGAGGAGTTTACCTGTTACAGAGCAGGTCTATCTCTAGGTTTCTCTCCCGCTCCATCTTGCTGTAAGCCTCACGGTGCTTCTTCGCCTCCTCCTCCAGACTCTGGTCTGCCTTCGCCTCTGCATCCTTCACCTGCTCCTCCAGCGCATGCACCCTGGGGCGCAGACAGTGACAGTGTGAGAAAAACAGCATTACACGCAGTGAAGGCATGCAATGTTTAACATGGTGGCAATACATTTAGAAATCTAAGTGTTATAAAGACCTACAGAGCAACATGTGATGTAAAACAATTAAATAAAAAAGGATTGGGTTAATGTGTTTCCTACCTGTGTACAAGTTGTGTGTTTTCCTGTTTGAGTTTAGACTTGAGGTCACTGTTGGCCAGACTGTCGCTTTCCAGCTCTGTCACCTTCTTCTCCAGATAACTGACCTGAGGGAGACAACCAGCTTTTAACTCATCCAACCACACAAGCAGGAGGCCTCAGGAGGAAATTAACACCCGCTGTTTTGCAAACTTTTGCATCGTAGACATTCCTAATGTCCGAGCCCTTTTATCATTATTACATAAACTGTCGGCTCCTCTTAACAGGAAATCAGGGAGCTGCAGCTCAATGAGCACAAGGTCAAGAGGTTCAGTTAGCTGTCAACTAGTCTCCTGCCACAGGCTTTAACATGACAGTACATGTGTTGTGCAGCATGTCAGCATTTCCTCTCAAAGCCAGAGGAGACAAGGTCATCAGTGCAGAGCCAGATTAAAAAAAAGGGGGAAAACAACAGACACCCTATAAAAAAAAAATCTGTAATTAACTTATTTAATGTGTTTATATAGTCCTCCCTTACTAAAATAATTACCCAGAAAACATGCAATTTACCTCATTTTAAGTTTTTACTTTGTTACAGCTCAAAAATTCTTCAAGATGAACAGTATTGACCAGCGGGATCGTTGAGTCTGTTCATCCCAGGAATTCAAGCGGTTTGGAGGCACCATACCCACTACTTCCACTGCTAATACTTGGCAGGTAAACATGATAGGAGTGGATTTGGATTTGAAACAAACAGACCCTAATAACTGGGCTAACAACTTTAAGTGACTTTCACACAAAATGTACAACAATGTACTGTGCACATTTTTGTGCGTTTGTACTTTCTCTGTGATGTCGAGGTCGCAGGAGTCGATGCTGTCTGTGAACAGATCCTCTGTGCTGCTGCCCTGACTGGACCCAAACACACTGTGGTTGGCCTGGAACAGCTGACTGCAGGGAGGAGAGGACACACACACACACACACA
>JAGRRF010010735.1:20797218-20807514 GCA_019097615.1 Morone chrysops
CACACACACACACACACACACACACACACACACACACACACACACACACACACACACAGCGCACTCATTACCCATTCCACATTATGACGATCATACAGAGAATGTGCCAGCGTCTGAAACTGCTCTTCCATTACAGGACTCATTCATCACCCCGCTAAATGCTGAACCCATCATTGTGATCTGTTACAATTGATTGGCCAGCCCCCCTCTTTCTATGCAAATGAAGATTGACTGCAGTATTTTCATTTAAAAAGGCTCATTAGTAGGAAGGTCAGGTCACTCACCGTCCAAATGCTGTGCTGGAAATCTTTCTATTAGGGCTGAAACAAGAGAGAAACTGAGTCACACACACACACAGTAACACAGCTTTTTGTTTTAAAAACCTAATGACAGTACTACTCCTACAACAATTACTGCAACTTCAACTATGTTGTTCATGCTATTGCTAGCACACAATTACTTATGCTATCTCTGGTCAAAATAAAAACAACCACATTTTTAAACAGACCAAATAATTTCAAGTTAAGCTGTTTGACTCAGTACCACGGGCACTCATTCCTCTGCCGTGGATTTTTTTGGTCATTGTTGCTGCATTGCATCTCACACACAGAAACTTGCAACCAGCCACCCCACCACATTGGGATACGGTTGCTATAGCGACAGCTCAGGCTCGCCCCTTTGATGTGGGTGCAGTGTCTGGTGCCAAGAATGAATAGGAGGGTGGGATTTGGGTGGAAGGTTTATGTGTATGCGAGCGTTGTTATACTGGGGTATTAGATCTTCTCTACCCTCTCCCCGTCATCTACCACTGTTTGGTTCCACTCATCCTTTGTGTTTATGCTTCTGTCTCCATGTGGTGTGGGGTGTATGTGTGTGTGTGTGTGTGTGTGTGTGTGTGCACGCTTTACCTGTTGGCCTTGAGGTTTCGAAGTCGAGCCTCCAGGTCATTGAGTAGATTCACTTTCTTGCAGCACTGAGAACAGTAGATGTCCAGCAGCTCACTGTTGTACAGCTGCCGCATCTTCTGAGGAGTCTGCCCAGCACTGCAGTTACAAAGAATACATCAATATGTAACTGAAATACACATAAATATGATACAAATATTAGACACTAAATGCAGTTTGTTGGGACAACAAATGTGTTACCACAGCCTGGGGCTATGCTGATTCAGGAAGATCATTTGATTCTTTTTTGGTAATTCTTTGGCCAAATAACAAACTAATGAGCTTGCACTGCAATTCATTCTGCGATGCTCAAACCATTTGCCAGTGGCAATGGCACAATTCAACTGAGGCATCCATTGGCTCTTTCACAGCCGACACTTGGCTTACTTTGTAATAACAAAGCCTTTGGTGTTTTTGCATTGTTCCTTCCTACCATCCACAAATTGTTTAGATTCGTCTGTTAAAATGTCTGCCAAGAAAAACACCTACCAGGAAAACAAACAGTGATACTCCTGTTACTTCATGAAAAATGTGCTTCGAGATATGCGAGTGTGTGATTCAGGGTGTGTGCTTGTAGCCCGACCACCAACCTGGAGGGAAGGGAGGATCCCAGGTCTGAGAAGCCATTTGTTCGGGTGTCATCTTCGAGGCAAGGACTGCTGGGAGTGAAATCCACATCCTCCCCCTCACCGTAGTCCTCAAACTGCTCCTCTCCGGAGATGACGGACGCAGATGCGGAGCCAATCAGGTGCCTAGGGTTGCATAGCAGGAAGTAGTGGAAGGAAGGTTAATTAAATAAAGGAAGAAGAAGCATCCCCTGAGAGCTTCAATAATCAGATAACCACACTGTAGTAACCTCCTCTCTTACATTTGTCATTTTCATTTGCTTTTGGGAAACAAGTGATACAGTTACACACACAATTTTCATCTTATCACTCCTGTCACTCATAGTGTCACTAATGGGCCCTTCCTAAATCCCATCCATTTCTGCTCTGTGTGTCCAGTAAGTTAGTTAGCTGACTAGTGTTTTGCTATGTATCTATGTTAGCTTGCTAGTTACATCTAAAAGCTAATGTTAGCAAAATGTTAGCTAACTAGAGGGCCCAACCTGATATTCAGATTTTGCTGTGATTGACCTGTTTTGCCGTGTTGGGTCCAGAAAGTCCGAGCTGTTGCCGTTTTCAGCGCTGCTGTCCATGTCACACTCCCCGTCAGCACCACAACCCTCACCATATGCACTGCATTCTGGGTAGGACCGCGTACACATGATGATGGGAGGGCCCAGCTTGGCCTCGCCGTTCTACAAACAATTAAAACACAAATAGTGAAGTGAAAACAGCAACATATTTTGTACATTCAGTGCTGTTTTGTGTACAGGGTATTGTGTGCATCATTCAATACAAAGACACATTTTGAGTTGTAGTTTAACTTGAAGGTACCTGGTCCGTTCTGTGAACATACTCCAGACTAATACGCAATATTTAATTTTAGAATAGAATATACTGTCCCATGTAAGTCAACAGTTCAGGTTTCTGTTCAGTTTGGACAATCATTAACTGTGTCTGCAGCCAACACTCACCTGACACACTTTAGATTCAAGCACACAACGTTAGACTAAACCAAGGGTACAGTTTAAACCAAGGGTACAGTTTAAACCAAGGGTACAGTTTAAACCAAGGGTACAGTTTAAACCACAGCTCCGGAGGACACTGCAGTGGAGTTTAGTCAACAGGTAAACCTTAGCTAAGGTAATGACAGAGCGAGACCTGTGTTGTGCTTTTCAGGTGTTGCCTATAGTTGACTGTAGCTGTGTATCCTTTGACCTTCCATTACATACATCTTGAATAGAATTAATTCAACTGGCAGACACTTGTGATACTACAGTCGACTTCTAGCATTTGACCTGGAGATGGCCTTCTGCGTTGGTTTGGTAGGATGTAGCATGCCCCAGATCTGTGTAATTCATTATGCATGTGACTGTCTGGCTACACCCTGTCTCTCACTCTCTCTCACACACTCACACACACACACACACACACACACACACTTTTATTTGCAATGACAAAACATGAGATTTCCTCCATGTTTTTACTTAACACTTTGGTTTGTGTGTTTTTTTTTTTGTATAGACAGACACACAGACATGGTATGGTCTCTGAGGGAGTGCTGCGTAGATTTCATTCATCAATTATACACATGTTTTTGTCTGAGATGAAGAGGAGATTTCGATCTATGACAAAGAGAATAGTAAATGAGGAATTTAAAATAAGTTGAAAACCAGGGATGTGTGCTCTAATGCTGACTTTAGACTGAAACTCATCTGAAGCAGGTGAAGTATAGAGTAAATTAAGTCCACAGAATTGTGGATTGTGGCGATTTCACAAGCAGCGTAGGCACACTCAGAACTGCTAAAATAACATGCCAAAGGAATCCAACAGCGTCAGACCACATGCTTTACAACAACCCGAGGCCATACGGTCAACACTGACTGTGTAGAAGCTGATGAATGTTAGTTTGGATTGCAAATGCTTAACTGAGGAGCTAACATCTTTCTCTAGGGAACCAACTTTGCCATCAGCCTGCAGGGCATTCACCACCCAACTATAATGCTGCTCATTCTGCCTACCTGGGACAGGTGGAATTCTTTTTGTTAGGACACACAGCTTCTGATGAAACTCCACCCAACTTCCCCCTCAACAAAGACCAACACCAAACTGTGTGTGCCAATAAGAATGATGAATGTGGAAGCTGCCCCACCCCAATAGGTGCAACTTAGCTAACAGCAGAGTGAGGGAGGTGTCAATCAATCACGATCAAGTCCTAAGAAGAAGTCTAATTAGACACACTAAGTGGAAACACCTGTGTGGGTGGAGCATGAGTGTACCAGAGCTTTAGCAGTTCAATCGCAGAAAGGTTTAGTTTTACTTATAGGATTATATCATTCTAAAACCAAGAAATCTCTCAACACACACACCTTACCAATCAAGTGCGCATGCCACGTGTCTTCTCTCCAGCCCCAAGCCACCAGTCACACCATTGTGTGTGTGTAAATGTGTGAGTGTGTCATCCAAATAAACATATCCTTTATCGTGGAGGTAGGACCAAAATCCAGTGTACTCCTGAAGCTTAAAGGCTCAGTGTGCTGAAAGCCTGAACACAAGCATCCTTGGCACATATACTCACTCTCTCACACACACACACACTGGAGCTCAGTCATTCATGTATGAAAACACACTGAAGCTTCAGCTGAGACAAAGCCACACCTCCATCTCTCTATCTCTGTCTCTCTCTCCCTGTCTCTCTGTCTCTCTCTCTCTCTCTCTCTCTCTCTCTCGTTGCTAAGCAACTACTCAGTTAGGCCAATCTCTAGTGGGGGACTTCAGTCATACACTGCAACATACAGTACACACAGGAATGTGATGAATTGCCTATTCATAGAAAATAATAAAATATATATAAAGATATAATGTTAGGAATGACAAGTTAACGCAAAGATTTAAAATAAAAACTTGACTCTGTTGAGTATTATTTACTAACAGAACAGCTCTATGTAACCCACGCTCCTCCAGGGGAAAATATAAAGAGTCAGGAATTATACAACGTAAAAATACTAACTCTCTGCCAGGACGAGGGACATCTGGAATACCATGCTGAGCCTGAAATGGATGGATGGATGAAACATTATGACACTAAAAGGGACAGTTCTCCACAAACTCAAAAATAAACACCAGCTGTAGTGCCATTTATCCATCTAGACTGTTTTGCTGTGGAGTTGCTGAGAGAGGTCTGCCTTCTCTCTACTATAACAGAACCAGATGGCACTCGGCTTGTGTGCGGCATGCTCAAAACACCCAAAAAACCACATTTGAGAAACTCAACAGTAATGTCTCTTACAGAAATCACGACCCAGTTACTCACGATAATCCACAGAGCTTGTTGTGAGCAGTTTTATGTTGGAGCTATTGTCAACCCATCTACCACACAGAAGGAAACATGCATTTTTGAGCTTGCAACTCATTAGCCATAAATGTTTAGCAGGATGCTAAACGAGCGCCTCGTCCATGAGTGGCGTTGAAAGCTTAGCCCCACCTTCGAGGATGGCCCGTGCTAAAAATGTACTGATGTGTGACCCAACTATGTTCTTATTGAGCATATATCCACCTTAAAGTCAGAAAATAGGCTCAAAGTTTCTCCAGCAGAGTGCAAAAGATAGTACCTGGTAAATGTAACCATTGTCAGTAACAGACGGCTGGTAGGAGGTAACACTGCGAGGACCCACAGCCATCTTCAGTATCTCCTCACACCCTGGAAGGAAGAAAGGAAGGAAGAACAGAAAGATAGAAAGATAAGGGGGATAAGTAAGCTACAAAAGGGCCTTCTGTTGTGGTTAAAGGTGAGGCAGCTTAGCTTAGCTTAGCATGAAGACTGAAAGCGGGAAAACAGTGAGCATTCCCCTACAGCACCTCTAAAGCGTACTACACATGTTATTAGGGAGAGGAAGGTTATACATTTAGCTAATGCTCCACTATACCTCTTTGGCACATCATTTACATCTACTGTACGTTTCTTACCTTTGATGGCGAAGACTCCATGGCAAAAATCTTTGAAGTTGATTTTCCCATGAGCGTTAGGATCCAGGTACCTGGTCAACTTCTTCACCTGTGAGAGACAGAGGTCTGTCAGATTACAAATCACCAAACTTGCCTCAGAGCTCTTTGCAAAATATGGACACAACACGTCACCCTATCCAAAGTCCGTCAGTCATATGTTTTTGATTGACATACAAGTGAATCACTCTAAAAATCACACTCAATATAAAGAGATATTTTCTCTCTGAATTGTGAGTTTTCATTTAGAAATGGGAAGGGTTTAAAAAAGTCATGTCAGGTATTGCCTTCAAGGATGTCTAAAGATGTGCTGAAGGTCAAACAGTCTTTAGTGTTGTCTTACTAACCATCTATGCATCAGGGAAAACAGGTTTGATTTTATTTAACAGGTTTTAAAGTGTGAGAGAAGAGGAGAAGCAGCAGAGAAGCATAAAAATAAACATCACAGATGGAGGTGAAGATGGAAGGAGGCATGGAGGTGTGAAAAAAAGGAATGAAAAGAGGGAGAGAAAAAAGAAGTGAGCAAACCACGCATGTCAGTCAACAGGTTTAACTAGCACACTAATAACTGATAACTGAATAGCAAGCTGAATATTGGTTACATGTACACACAGCAAACATCTAACTAAATTTGATAACTATCTTAAATCAGCATTAGATTGTTTTGGCCACTTGGTGGCAGCACCAGCTGTGAACACGTCACTGACTTTATAAGATCAAACAGAATATACCACATACAGCTGAGGGGATGAGTCAGGTGATAATAGTGTATGTAACTATGTATGTAACAACATCCTTCATTACAAATAAACAACTATTTACCAGGTCAATAATGAACTTGCACGCTCATCTAGAGTTTTAGATAATTCTGAAACTAACAATTATTTTCATTATTCATTCATCTGTCCATCAGTTTTTTGATTAACTGATCAGTTGTTTGGGTCATAAAATGTCAGAAAAGGGTGAAAACTTTTTGTTTTCTGTTCCCAAAAGCCCAAGGTGATGTCCTGAAATATCTTGTCCATTACCCAATATATTCTGTTTACTGTCACAGGGGATTAAAGAAACCAGAAAGAACCAGAGAATCCTGATATTGTATCTTAAAAAATGACTCAAAAAGACTAAGGACAAAAAGGATTTATTGTTTCCTGTTGTTGTCGTCACACGGTAACTGTTGCATCTGAAAGAAAGACTTCACGCCTCGTTTAATGACTGAAGATCGTGTTTTGAATGACTAAATGGTTTTTCTTTGTGTAGGTGACATTAACTCACTGATCTGTTGCTGCCGTTTCCACTGTAGATATTGAGTTTGTGTCAAAAAGTAAAATGTACTTGCCTACATTACTGCACTGCTGACTAGGCCATTCAGCCTCCCCAGCTTATTTCTGCCCCTTCATTAACTGCTCTTCATCTCCTTTGGTTGAAATAACCCTACAGTCACATCAGAAGAGTATGGCTCTGACAGTCATCGTCAGAGTGAGTAGTGAATACGGACACAGGCTTTGATGTTGAAATTAGCTTTGATGGGGTTTCCGGATAAATCCGGAATAAATCCGGATAAATAAATCAAAATAACATACTGAGAGCATAGAGATACTGTGGAACTACACCGGCATCTACAGAACCACATGCTGTCTGACAAATGTTATCTCACACACACACACACACACACACACACACACACACACACACACACACACCAGAGCTCAGTGTCACATCATCCCACAGGCTTAAATGCAAATGTCAACACGCTGTGCCTAAAGCTAGCACGGCTGTGTCATCCATTTAACATCAAACACCTACAGATTCTTTAATGTCACACAGGCATACAACATCATTATACATCTGAAGATCTTACAGTTTGTGCTTTGTATTATTAGCTGTAATTCTTTTTGGCATTTGTATATGAATTCAAATAAAACCAAAGATATTTTTATTCTGATGCATTTCAATGATTGCTCTACAGCCACCTGGTACAATAATTAACAATGTAACCAAATGCATGTGTATGATATAACTAACACTTTAGACGTGTCTGCATTCCACACTATAGCTTTCCTTGAATGGTTTCCTATATTATTTGATTATTTGTATAATGTTAGTGAAGAGAGGAGTGGCAGTGGATGACCAATAACTGTGGTCACAGGAGGACAGCCGCTCTTCAACTCAAACAACAATCGAATAGTGAATACAGTTCCAATACAGTTTTCAGCCAACAGCAGCACTTTGGAGACAAGTCAACCTGAAAATGTCATTGACGGTAAGCAATATCCCACTTGGCACTTACTAACACTTAGATATCCTTAATGTAGGGCTGCATCTAATCATTATTTTCAGTCCAAAGCAGTTCAGCTGAGATTAGAGCATTTGTTCACAGCCAAAACTTACATTATATTCAAATAAAACCTGTAATAGGAAACAATAGCCATGGCTATGGCCAGGATAGTTAACTGTTTTTGATTATTTATGACCACACCATACATCAGCGGTAGACTTTTCAATTAACTGTAACTTGGAAATTTAACTGTATTACTGCACAATGATGAGGTCATTTTGGCAAAGGAAAACAATATATATTCACTGTGATGGACTGCTTAGCTCAAGCTAATTTTAAACACCTGCTAGCACTTTCCTGTAGCGCACTGTAATGAATGGAAACCAATGACTGCCTGAAAGTACAATAATGTTACATACTTGGGAAATTGTTGTGAGGTAAGAATATATATGAGTAATATTTTAATAAAGGAAAACACAAATTGTAGGGCTAAAATGAGCAAACATGGTTTGGTCCTTTGAGGAAAAGGATACCCACATGATGTTTTAGTCAAACTAATGTTTTTAAATAATACTGAAAAAAACTGAAATAGCAAACCTTGTATACAATCCATTATATGTGCTTTGATAAATATTGCATTTATACTGTAATAATCCCTAGTGTGTATGTGTGCATGCGTGCAGTATAGGAACAGCAGCGGGGCCGCAACATAAACATGAGGAATAGAGATGTTATTTAATACTGTATGTATCAAACTGGCTTGCTTCAGGGAACTAATCACCATAGAAACGGATGTCACTGGAAAGAAGAATTCCAGTCACTGGATGTCACTGGAAAGAAGAATTCCAGTCACTGGATGTCACTGGAAAGAAGAATGTTTTCCAATTGAAACAACTGTAAATACAGGACTGGTGCAGTGAGCACCAGCTCATAGGCTGTTTTCAGCAGCGAGGCGGATCATTTCATTACTTAATACCCAACCAATCCGCTCTTAGACTCCCCGTGAAGCTCTCGTAGCCATGGTGACAAAGAACACAGAGATGAGAGGAGCCGCGAGAGGGGAGGAGGAAGACGAAGAAGTAGCTTCCTCTTAGTACGATGGAGTTATTTTTAGTGATGTGTTCAGGGTGCTCGGCCGCCATGACAGCTTAAAGACAAATCTACTCTCACTGTGAGATATCATTTATCTGTGATGCTCAGTGCATCCAGGATTTAACCTGCCTCCTCTACCACTTATTCCCCATTTCTCTACTGGGTTCTATTTCTGCTTTTTCCTAGCCCATGTTTTATACAACAGTCTCCAAATAACATGGCGTGAACAAACATTAGTTATTCTAACAGGAACAATAACAGAACTGGGAGTCTACTTTAATGTGAAGGAGGCTGGTCTATCCATCACCTGAAACCATTACTTTAATGTTGTGTAGTGCATGTTTTCACACATGAACACAAATTGTGCTACACAAATACTTTAGAACATTGCGCACAATTTCCCATAATTACCACACTTTTTAAGATTAATTCCCAATTGTTCCACTGGTTATATTTTTCAGCTGGGTATGAAAAGATCTGAAAATGTGGATAGTTTTATTACATTTTTGTGTGTTAATGCCATTGCAAGGCAGAACCATTTTTAAAACTCTTTTTGGTGGTGCAGATATGGATGATTCCCACTAGATTTGGCTGACAAACAGCCACGCATTCCTAAAACCTCAGTGTTGGCAGATACAGCATCCTCTGACACCTCAGAGCTAATGTGAACACACAGACAGGCAAAAAGAGCACAACGAGCAGGCAAAAGAGTCTTCATTTTACAATATTGGCATACACACACACTCCCTCTTGCATATTTCCAACACACACACACACACACACTGTGGATCAGACCAAGTTTAATCCTCCATATGTATCCACATTCCATTACAAAGAGACTTCCACACTGTAAACAACCCATGGAGTGGAACAGAAAGATAAACTGGGCAGAGACACTGCGCAGTAATGTTTGGATGCAGCTCCAAACACACCAGCCAGCTCCAACTTTTAGACTAATGAGGATAGATACAGTGTTTGGCTGCAACTCTTAAGATACGATGATGTAAGAGAACAGAGAGGTGGAGAGGTAGCACAGAGAGAGAGAGCCCCAGCACTGTTGTTGGGCACTGATCTTGGGACAGGCAGAGCCCTCTCCATGGTACTGAACCTAAGGCTGGCATTGGCTACCACGTCACACACTTAAGCGTCATGTAGACTCGCCGTTGCTGACCTGTCGCGTGAACATGTGACGTCACTGGAGCGCCGTAACTATTTATACCTGCGCTGGTGGTCACGACACTATCTGCAGTCTTCTCCTGAACAGAGGTGGCGCAACTGAGCAAAGGCTACCGACTTTGCCATTTCTACGCACTAGAAGAAGAAGAAGAAAAAGGTAAACAATGGCGACCTCTTTTTTGATTTTCCAAATCGGTCGCGG
>JAGRRF010010735.1:20817686-20843876 GCA_019097615.1 Morone chrysops
TGTATCTAAACATTTTTACTTAGTCTATATATATATACTAAGTCTATATTTTGAGAACGTTTCTCATTATAATCACATAAAGGATCCCTTTTATGGTCACATTGGCGGAAATGGACTTCCATAGGTTTCCCCCTTTCCTTACACATTGCAAAGTAAAACGTTGAACAGTGAACTATGGAAAAACAAAACACGACACCGGTCAGCTGACCCCGGGTGCGGTCATGTGATTTCTCACAGCAATAAAGCGCTGCGGATCAGATCCGTCCGTAGACTCACGCTTCAACAATGGGCCGGGTAGCTGCCTCCAGTTTGCTGTTTTTACTCGCCATTATCGTGGATAAAGGTACGTATTTACACGTTCCTTTAAATATAATGTTCTTGTGAAGTCAGACATACCGAGATAACGAGCACTGGTTTCGTATTATCTCATGCCTTGACTCACTGCAAAGCGAAAGTAAGCGCTGATTTATGCTGTTCATTTTAATAGCTTCTTGCGACTATAGTGGTGTATCTCTTCAGTAGAACTGCTCTGGAAGTCACACTGTAACTGAACACTGAAAAAGTTCAAACTGCGGCTGTAATTGAATCCTGCAGGGATCCCCAGTCCCCTGGCAGGGAAAGAAGCCTGGAGCTATGTGGAAGTGAGAGACGGGGCCCATATGTTCTGGTGGCTGTACTATGCTGACAGCCAGTCTGCAGGGTACAAGGACCTGCCCCTGGTCATGTGGCTGCAGGTAGGACACGAACAGGTCCACTCATTTCTGCTGACAACTGAAAGCTTGCATGCACTTAAGACTAATGTTCCAAGAGCATCCTTTATTGTCTTGTGTTCCTGAAAACAATAACCCTGATGTCATCAGGGTTATTGTTTTCAATCTCAGCTTAAACTCAGAGACAACAAATGTATAACAAAGCCTATGTTACTAATCTTAAAGTTTGACAGCCATTGATATTTGGTATAAATGGCAAAATGTATATATTTTTCTCTCATTGGGTTCTGTTGCCTCGATTGATGACAGTTCCTCTTTTTGTCTGAAATACCAAAGTATCGAAGGAAGGATACTAAAAGAAGTGCAATACTAAAATGCAAATTATAGCATGTTTTCAGTCTCTGCAAGGTGATTTTCATATCATAAAAACAATAAAAGAAATATTTGAAACAGTGACCGCAAAGATTGGAAACTCTATGGCATGCAACAACTGGTTTGTTGGTTAGTCCATTTAAAGATCCCCTCCATACATGTATAACATGTATATAAATAGTCAACTTGACACTGCTTGTGTCTGATTCAAATCTTTTAAAGTCTTATCCTGCTCCTACCTCATTATAAACTCCAGAATCTCTGAATATGCAAATGTTTTTCATTTCTAAAGTTTTGCTGCTGGACACAAGATGTCTCCTCCTTCACTGTAAAGTCCATTCTCAGTAGGATGTACACTGGTGGCTTCAGGTTTCTACATCACACTGTACAAGTTGCACACTGGACCTTTCCGCCCCTTAAAATCAGATGTTCAATGAGCACAGAGAAACTTTCCCCTTTCAGCAGATGGATGTGAAAACATCCTTCCAGTGTCAAACTGACAAACAGATTTCTGACTGGAGGGGGACCTTAAGCTGAAACCTTTAAACATTGATATGGTCTGTTCAAACAATCTGGGTGACAACTGGAATGTGACTGGTTCAAATCACCAGATAACTGGGGAAAAAAGCGTGGTGTGACTGAGTAACAGCAGTGTTGCTTCTATTTTCAACTGCAGAGGAGGAAGTGACTAATGCACCAAGGTGTCTTTAACTCAAGGAGACAACTGCATGAGTTTAAAATTAAACCAGCAATCTTAATAAAAGCTTATTTTTAATATTGTTGTGGATAATATTGTATCAGTTATCCAATACATGCAGAAATAATGAATTATTAAATGCATATATGGCTTTTGTTGTATTAAAAGGGACCTCTGCTCTTAATGTTGGAACATGATGAGGGTGTTTGTCCATGTGTCTTTAGGGTGGACCAGGAGGATCTGGAAGTGGCTTTGGGAACTTTGATGAGATTGGACCTTTGAACAGGGACCTAGAACCCAGAAAGACAAGCTGGGTAAGACGGGAGCATTTTATTGTGATTGACCTATTGATCAACAAGCTGTTTAGTGATCAGAAGCAGTTTTTGGAGCAGTGCAGAGCTAGAAATTGTTATAACAAGTTGGGACTGTAATTAATTAATTAATTAATTAATTAATTGTAATTAATTCACTCTGAGTTATTTCCTGCACGGCGTGTTGAAATCCTCTAACGGCCACCTTGCACAGACTATTTGTCTTGTAACTTGATCATGTATTGGAGCAATGAAGAAATGAAGGAAATGCACGTTACCATGATATATTCTGTGTGTTGGCTCTTTCAGGTGCAGGCAGCCAGTGTGTTATTCGTGGACAACCCTGTGGGCACTGGCTTCAGCTACACTGACAGGCCGGACACCTATGCTACCAACGTGGCCACGGTGGCCTCAGACATGCTGGTGCTGCTCAAACACTTCTTTACAGACAGGGCCGAGTTCCAGGTACACTCACAACAGTCCGTTAGCCTCACAGTAGCCATACATTAATCATACATATAGGGCTGTGCACTGGCAAAAATCTGGCGTTGCAATACTTATTACAACACAGGGGTTTCTATTCAATATATCGCGATACTATGAGCAAGCAGCTATATTGCGATTTCTTAAAAAAAAATCTAATTTTAGGAAAACTGTTAGTCTAAAGAATATGTATATTGCTATGTAACAGTGGGATGTTTTATTTTAATATATACATTTTCTTACACCCTTAATCATATACTGTAGCCTACATGCCAGTGATATCATTGAACTGATGGTTATCATATTCTCTGCAGGGCGTCCCCTTTTACATCTTCTCTGAGTCATATGGAGGGAAGATGGCAGCCGCTATCTCCCTGGAACTCATCAAGGTGAGTGAGTTAACTGTTTTTCCAGTCTGTCAGCAGAATGCTACTTCTCTCTACAACGTCCCCTTCAGGTCCATGTGAGCTCGTATAGGAAAGTCCCCAGGCCAAAGAACGGTCATATGATGGATGAGGAGGCAAAAAAAACAGGACATAAAGAAGAGTTTATGGCTTGCTTGCAAGTCAGCAAGTTTTTCTGGAGTACTGGAAATGATTATGGTTAACGGAGATGTATAATATTTTTCAGTTCTCTTTAAAATAAGCTGGGATTTACTTTTCCTTGACTATAATTACACCCAACAGAGATTAATGCCAGCTTTTCTCATTGAGATGAAAATATTCAAAGGGCACCACTGTGTGAAAGAACTCTAACATGATTCAATTTGTGTCTCTTGTGTGTCCAGGCCATAGCACAAGGGACAGTGAAATGCAACTTTGCTGGTGTGGCACTTGGGGATTCCTGGATTTCCCCACTGGGTCAGTGTCTTCACACCTACACCACAGCCTTTGTGCAAGTTTTTGCTACCCCACTGGAATGCTGCACATCAAGATAGATTAGTATATTACACATTGGCAAAGCCTTCAGGCTGCCACATTTGTCTGTAAAATGTACCGTGACAATCAAAAGAGGTCCAATTTAAGAACAAAAGGAACTGCATCCCTGCTGTTTGCTAAATTCACTTAGCAAAAGAACACAGCATTTTTGAAGGAGTTCAGTACATTCCTCAGCAGGAGTCTATTGTAGTTATTACTTATATTAGCCACATTGATGAGAGCCTCTATAAGAGACATCAGGGTTTATCTTTAAATATTTTTGTGGAGAAATTATTAAACTGCTCACTAAAAGACTTGTGCTTCATCCACAGACTCTGTCATGACCTGGGGACCGTACCTCTACACTACTGTAAGTAACACACAATGAGCAAATGTCTTCTATAATTCTGTAGTCCAGCTGGTCTGTGCACCTTCCATCTGACTGTGGCTCCCATTGCTGTGCAGTCGCTGCTGGATGATTACGGCCTGGCGGAGGTCAGCAGTGCAGCGGAGGCGGTGAAGAAAGCCGTGGAGCAGCAGCAGTTTGAGAAAGCCACAGAGCTGTGGTCTGTAGCTGAGACGGTGGTGGAGCAGGTTGGTAAAACACAGGAAGGTCCGCAGTACAGGACATGGTCTCCAAACTGTTTGATTCTGGCAGGTACATGTTTTATATGCAGGGAGTTTTAATATAGCGCGGGGTCATGATTTTGCTGGCGTACAGGAAGAAGCAAGATCTAATTTTTAAGCTAACAAATAGGGTGGTGTCAGATTGGTGCACTCACTGATAGGAATTTCGATATTGGTATCAGAATAATTCAAGGTTGCGTGCAGGAATCGTGTTTTTTGATGTAGTCTTGTTTTGGTTTTCATGTCAGAACACCAACGGCGTCAACTTCTACAACATCCTCACCCAGGAACCGGATGACAAACTGGCCTCTTCAGCAGGAGAAGACTTCATCTGTAAGACTTTGGTGACATGGAATGAGTGTGCTCATTCTAAATGCAAATACAAGTCTAAATGTAAGTCATTTGAAGAGATTTACACTCTTTACACTTTTTCTTTTCCACCAGCTCTGCAGACGCGTCGCCATATTCGACCCCTCCACAGCCAATCACTGAGCGAGTTGATGAATGGCCCAATCAGGAAGAAACTGGGCATCATCCCCCAGAATGTCACCTGGGGAGGCCAGGCAGAGCAAGTGTTCAGCAACATGGCAGGAGACTTTATGAGGCCGGTGGTGGATATCGTCGACCAGCTGCTGACCGCTGGAGTCAACGTCACTGTCTACAATGGCCAGCTGGATCTGATAGTGGACACCATGGGTAACGAACTCGGCGTATTACCTTCTATTCAGCTCAGACCCTTTCAGATATTGAGTTCCCGTATGTGCACCATGTGAATTCTTCTAAATTCTTGCCTCAGGTCAGGAGCTGTGGGTGAAGCAGCTGAAGTGGGACGGGCTATCCGGATTCAACAAGCTGAGGTGGACCGCCATGGATGACCCCACCTCCCCGGGCGTTACCGGAGCTTTCTACAAGACTTACAAGAACTTTTCCTTCTACTGGATCCTTAAAGCCGGTCACATGGTGAGACACTGGCTGATTGTAAAATTACTGCAATGTAGAATCACAGATACAACAGCTCTAGTGTTTATGCACTTCACAATGAGTCACTTTTTGTTTTTCAAGGTTAATTTAACATTGGTGATTGAAAGAGTAATAAAAGTCTTATTTGTATCATGATGCTAGTGCTAATTAGCCACCAGTCCCCAAGAATAGGAAAATAAAGGCTTGCAAGCACGATTTTAAAACAAGATAAAACACTTTTGGCAGGTTTTATAGTTGGATTTGCACCAAATCTACCTGAGCAAATCACAGACCCTCATTTTATGTTTGTGACACAAACTGACCTACTGAGTGTAGCTGTAACTAAGCTACAGTAATGTTTTTAGCATATTCTTTCTTTATATATTTGTATTTAGTCATGTATATTTATTACTATCAAGTCTGTGTTCGTTGTTTTTACCTGGCTACCAGACAAAATTCACCTTGGGGACAATTAAGTGGAAATTGTCCAATACCAATCATGTAGCTCAGTGTAACGTTTTTTTTATTATGTTTTATTTTTCATTAAAACAAGCATGTCTTTACTATAGCACCCCTGTATGGTGGAGTAAAAGGACAAAATAATTTTTTGTTCCGTTGTTGCAGATTCCCTCAGACCAGGGGCCTATGGCCTTGCAGATGCTGAAGATGATCATCCAGCAGGACTGATCCACCCACCCTGATGCCAGCTGGAATGGCTCTGACAATCACAATGATCACTTTTTTTATATTCCACTACCTGCTAAACCAAATCACGAATCTCAGTTCTCTTTGATTTCAGCAATCACCTGTGTAAAGCCAGAACAACAATAAAGACATGTTTTTTGTTTTTTAAGTTGTCTTGGGTTCTTCTCTGGTCCAGTGCAGTTAAAAAAGGTTGTCCTTTTTAATTGCAGTCTTGAATGAGAGTCAGATCATTAGTAGCATGCCTGGACCGATCTTGCATTCATTTTCAAATGAGCATTTTGTTGTAGCATTTAATGCTGTGGGACAAAGGCAAAGGCAACTATTTTGATCACTAAATGAAGTACTTGAGGTTGACACTACAAAGATGCTACAGCCACACTAGCAGATCTGGCACAGCAGTTTCAGCATGCTAACACTGTTCTTAAAGGTCCAGTGTGTAGGATTTAGTGGCACATAGCAGTGAAGTTGCAGACTGCAACTACCTGAGCACCACTTGCATCTGCAAATGACAACGGGCTCTGAGTGTCTACGGTGGCAGCGAAAAATGCATAGTGCCCCATCTAGAGCCAGCATTTGGTTTGTCCTGGGCAAATGTAGAAACATGGCAGTGAAACATGGCTGACTTTACAGAAGGTGACTTGCAGCATTTGTAGATTTAAAAAAGGCTAATTCCAAGGTAAACACAATTATTCCTTTTTTCAGCTGATTATACACTAATAAAAACATATGAATATTATATTTTATTTCTGCCTAAATGTTACACACTGGGCCTTTTGAATATCTGTGCTGAGACCTTTTACTCCAAACTAAAAATGTCAACCTCATGGTGGGACTTGTGACTATTGACAGACACACCAGACACATTCATAAGACACAAAACTGTTACAATTTATTGCACTTGGTGTACACTTTACCAACAGTGCCATCAGCGAGTATTTAAACAGAAACATGTTTGTTCAATTCCAGCACACTGAAATAAAACAGATTATGAGGTCAATGTACAGACTAATATCTTTAATTTGGTATTGTAGTTGTTTTTTACACTGACCTGACGGACTCTTCATATCAGAGGTAAAACAACTGAATCTAAATTAATTAGTGTTAACACCAAGTTGACCGTGTGAACTGGATCCAGACTTATGAAAACTGTATCTGGGTATAGAATGACAGGAGAAATACATTCCTAACTGTTGCAGTTCATTGTACAGTTTGAGAATGATCCTTCAGTTTGATTTTTGAATGCCCCTCTCAAACCAATGAACACCAAAATGTGCACTCGTAAAACACTGTAGAAATATGACTGAAATGTTGTTTTTGGTGTTACATACATATTGCTAACATAGTTTATAAAGCTTTTAAAAATCTGGATAAAAAATTTTAATATTGCAAAAACCAAATATAGTAGTATATTGATTAGAATGAGACATATTTGTATATTTGGTACAGTAAATATTGTTAATCACATGTTTGTACTTCATATATGTGATCGCTGAAATATAAATCTGCTCCGCCTTCAGAGATGATCAGCCAACAGAGTGTACACCTCTGACTCCTGATACATTGCTGACATTACAGCCTCTCAAGCACAAATGAACCAATCAAAAGGAAAATGCATTCAACAAGAGATTACACAGCACATTACTACCTCAACTGAAGGACTCCACTGCGTGGTTGAGAGACCTGAGATGTAATATGAGTGCATTTGATATGATTCCACTGTGCAAATCTCATGCTCATGAACGTACCAGGGACCCCCGGTTATACTTCATCTGACAACTTCATCCCTGGTATTAATTTAATCTAATCTAATATTTCATCATTGGGTCACAACATTTCATTCCCTGACATGGAGTGTCATCTTTGGTGGCACAAAGACCTCAGGTCAAAAGTCACCTGAGGTCTTTGCTAGACATTCACGTAAAAATGTAGTGATGCGTGAGAGTTCACTCCTCAGGAATTATAGTTTTGACAAAACAATCACAACTTAAAGGAATAGTTCAACATTTTTGGCAAACACTCTTATTTGCTTTCTTACCAAAAGTCAGATGAGAAGATTGACACCTCCCTTGTGTCTGTACAGTAAATATCAAGCTAACTAGCGTAGCTTAACTTAGCACAGATACTGGAAACAGCCACTAAATCTGCCTCTAAAACTCTAAAACTTACATAAGGTTATTTTCCCAAAACACTGACTGTTACCATAAGACCTACTTACTATTTTTTCTGGAATTTGAACCATACCTGTAGCCGTTATGATTTCATCTACAGCCCCGATGAAAACTGTGTCATATGGTTAAAAGCCCGAGAAAAAACAAGTAAGTGGCCACTGAGTGACACTAGTCAATCTTTACATATTTTGAGAAAATTAAATTGTACGCTGTTAACTCCAAATTGGGATAGTTGTGAGCCTTGACTGCAGCGCTATTTATTAAACAGTTAAGGAGAAGCAGCCTGATAACAGTTAAGTCACTGTGTAGCGGAGTCGTCTTCTACCCCAGTGGCTCTCCGGCACGGGGAAGCCCTTCCTGATCACCGGCTCCACCACCAGCTCCAGCAGGCCTGGTGCATCCGGCACTGCCAGCTCCGCTACTCTAAAAAGATTAGAATACGCCCGGCCCACCAGAACCAGCGGACCTGGGAGGATTCGGGAATGGGGTCCTGTCAGCCGTTGCCAGTACACCCTAAAGTGGCGGACGAGCTCGGTCGGGTACTTCCAGTGCAGAGTGGCGTTGAGAAGCAGGCAGGGGTCGGTGGACTCCGGCGAGGTACCGGCACCACGCAGCCACACCACGTCATAAATGCACAAGCCCTGAACCAGCTCCTGGGGGACCTGCAGACTGGCTGCATCCAAGAGCTTGAAAAGAAAGAGGAGGGACAAGAACCATTAGAAGCTTTTATCTGGGTCCAACAATGTACACTGCACACTGAACACAGCTGGCTCCCACTGTCTCACCATGATCTCTCCCACCCTGCAGCTAAAAGGTGTGTCCTGAGGCTCTCCATCCCGCTGGATATTGAAATAAACTTCTCTAAGAACACAGTCACAAAGCTCCAGCTGCAAACACCTGCACACAACATCACACAAGGGGGGCAGAAAGACCGAAAATTTAGACACATTCTAATGAAATCCATTAACTTAGCTGTGAGCGTGCCTTACCTGACAGTCCAACCATTTTGATTCAAGTTCCCGCACAGCTGAGAGAACTGGCTCACCAACTGGTCCCCCTCTTCCAGGATATCAGGAAGCACACTGGTAACTGCAAACACGCACACACACACACACAGTTAATGCTTGGCTTGAAATAAAAGGCTGTAGACAGACGGCCAGCTGGCCTTCTTGCTGTCAGTAATATTAGCTGGCTATGTCAGTTGTTGTTGCACTTGCTCTATGTTTGGCTGTGTTTGCAAAGTTGTCGACTCGCTAATTTTCGATCATAAGTAATGTAATCACAGCCATCCATATTTACGACCGCCAAATCTTACATAATGTTGCTTTAAATATTGTTTAAAAAGTACTGACAGACAGGAGGCCAGTCTATGAGGAGAGGACATGTAACCATTGTTTTGTTTACATTTGTGCTTCACTCACCAAAGGATGACACTGAAATGATAACACAATCAGTGATATGAAATAACCCCGCCCACAACTTCAGTACCATATTGTTTAATTACTTTAACCATAAAGGACTTTGAAACATGTCTTCTTGGCTTGTGAGAAACTCACGTTGGACATCCTGGTCGTCCACGTGTGTGCGCACGCGTGTCGTCTTCAGCTCCATGGACACTGTGATCCCAGCAGACTGCTTGTAGATGAAGGCCAACAGAGTCCTGGATGCCAGCGTTACATTGAGGGAGAAGACCCTGAGACATACAGAACACACACAGAGAAACAACAGGCCCGAACTATGAGACTTGTGTGTTTGAGGAGATAATGGCAAGACCCCCCCGGCCCCCACTTCAAGGATGAACAGAAAACACACACTTGGCACTAACTGGAGACGTGTGTGCGGCAGGAATGAGTCCTTCCAGGAGCAGCGAGCAGCCTCCGTTCCAGGCGTCCTCGGGGCAGCCGCGGCTCGTCAGCCAGCCCTGGCCCTCCAGCTCCGTGTGGTAGTACAAGGGCTGGATTTCCTGGGCGCTCAGGTTGAACCAGCCCTTCTCCGTCTCACACTGCACACACACAAAACAAAAAACTCAAATTTTGTGGAAGCCTGTGATTAATGTTGCTCTTCTAAATGAACTATAGTCTGTCCACACACTTTTCTGGTTGACCAATAAAGAGGATGAGTATGAGACAATCTTCCTCTGCAGATTTTAAGCCAACAAGGATAAAAAAGTTGCCAGTGGCAAAAACAAACTTCAGGCAGATGAAGAACACTGTGTGAGACAGCTGGTGAACTGCAGCACTACAATGTGAACAGAGAATAAATATTCTCTCTCTCTCATGTATTTAAAGTGTAGCAAATAAATAAACAAGCTAAATACATTGCCAAAGTGCTTCAAAGATGGTGCTTGCAGTGTTTTCTGAATCCTTTAGGGCCGGTCAGTTTTAGACAGGGGTTTGCAGCAGCAGTCACATTGTGACAATATGGTCCTAATTGTTTGACACTGGCACAAAACATTTTGGTACAGGCTGCTTTTGTTTCACCTGAGACATCCTAGAATCACAATCACCAAGCTGAAATATCTGCTGTAGGCTGACTGTCTATAGGACTAATTTACTGTGCATTCTGGGTAAATCAAGACCCAGCTACTATGTTTGTGACGGTGCAGGAAGTACAGTTTAGTATGTTCCAGAGTGCGTGGTGCACAGATGCAAGGGGAGGGACAGACAGGTGGGAGGGTCATTCAGATGAGGCAGAGCAAAGTGAGTTGTTAGTATTTCGGTGGAAGATTTGTTTATGGGGGAGATATGGAATGACTGGAGTTTAATGAATACTTTTTTTTCTTTGTTTTTTCTTGAACAAAACAGCTTCATGTTTTATTCCATTACGGTGCAAACACTACTGTGATGTGACCCTTTCCAAAACAAATTCTTTTTGATTATTAGTTTCAATCATCATGAAATTAACCAATGTGTCAGATTAAGTGGCATCTAGCGATAAGGTGCAGATTGCAGCGTCTGTATTTGTGAGAACGGGCTGGGAAGTGTGTTAGAGAAACTACGGTGGCCCCTATCTACAACCAGTGTTTGGTTTGTCCGTTCTGGGCTAATGTAGAAACATGGCGGACTCCACGAAAGGCGACCCGTGGCATACAAAACGTCTTATCCTAAGGTAACGAAAACACAAATATTCCCCCTATTCATGTGCTTATACACCAATGAAAACAGAGTATCGGAGTATGAAGGTTCATTTCTGAGAGTAGATCCTCCTTCAGTACCTGTCCTCTCCAGTAGGAAGCCTTCCCAAAGCCCTGGCAAAAGGAGGACACGAAGGGGAGAGGGGCCGATGGCCGATGGACGTACAGGTAGTCCGACAGAAGAGCCCAGAACCTGCAGACAGGACAGGGCTCTGTTCAACAACATCTCCGCCTCTACCGACTGGGTGAACGTGTAATAGTGTTGATCTCACTTGTCCTGATTCTTGCGGAATTCGGTCTTATCTTCGTGGGTCTCGTACACCCAGCCCGGAGCAAAGATGGCAGCAGAGAAGTTGTGCTTCCGAATGACTTCCAGTGCCTGCAGACAGACAGGAACAAGAGCAGTGCCAACCGTCAGTGATCTGATGGTGACTGAACGCTTGTGACACACGCAGTCCACACTATGTACCTTATTTGTTTCCAACTTCCCTCCCACCACCTTGCCTCGGGCGAACACGTCCACCCCGATGTAGATGTCGGCCTGGCGTCCTTGGACCCCGCCGTAGTTGCTCATCCACTCCAGGTTCTGCTCCGTCCAGTTGTAGTTGGTGAAGATACCATCGCAAGCATCGAAAAACATCCTGTTATGGAGACATTGAGATAAAGTGTCAGAGGGGTTGAGTTGGTAGTGACACACTGTTAATAAATGGATCTTTAATGAATCCAAAAAAAAACATTAATGAATGCTGAGCTCTGTCACTTATTTTAAAGGAGGTTTCTCTACCTGTTGGACTGGTTGAGCTCATTCTGCCATTGCAGGTGTCCGTTATTGATCACACTGTCGTACCACACGACCAGGCTGCTGGCCACTCGCTCGTGCATCTGGTCCGTCAGATAGCGCAGGAACAGCGGCGTGTTCTTCACTGCGCCCTCCTGCAAGCAAAGGAGAGCACACACACATACACATACACACACACACACACACACACACACACACAATTGTTAGAATTTAACATATATATTGTCAACAAATTCCAGTTGACATTGCTGAGAGCTGCTTCTTCTCTCTCACTCTGTGCTGCCTGCCACAGTATTGTGAATCACAGCGCACTCTGCTTGGTAAAAAGCACTGACACCAATATATAATAAACCATTATATATATATAGGAACATACTCGTGTTTAAGGTCCAGTATGGTGGATTTAGTGGGTTCTAGTAGTGTAGTTGCAGATTGAAACTCCCTCGCTTCACCCTCCCCTTCCAAGGGAGAAAGAGAAACTACAGCCCTACCCAGAGCCAGTGTTTGGTTTGTCTGTTATGGGCTACTGTAGGAACATGGCGGACTCCATAGAAGGAGACCTGTGGTGTCTGTGGATAAAAAGGCTCATTCTAACAGGAACACAAAGATTCTTATTTTCAGGTGATTATTCACTAATGAAATGCAAATGATATATTAGTGTGTTAGCATGCTACTGTGTGCTAGTCATCAATAAATACAGGTATTTGCATATTAATAAAAACTAATCAGAATTTGAGCTGATGATGGTGCTCAATTTATCTTCTCAGTTACTAATTAATACTAATCAGTTAACAATTACTAACTAATAAAAACAACCTGAACAGAACAGAACAGAACAGAACCTTGGTTTAAGCAATGAGTGCTACAGTGGGGAAGGCCAGCATGAAAGTATCACTCACACTGAGCGCGTTCTCTATGTTAATGAGCCAGCCATCGAAGCCATAGCAGTGGCTGATCTGGACTAGTTTATCAGCCACTTTCCGGTACGACTCCTCGTCTTTCAAGAAGTCCTCGCAGATCTTGGCTCCATCGGTCCACTCTGTGATAAAGGTCCCTGGAAAGCAGGAGATTATATACTTGAGGGCAGATATAGGGACTAGGACTTTGTATTGGCAATAATCTGGTGATACCATGCGTATCACGATACAGCGGTTATAATTCGATATATTGCGATACTGTAAACATACTGTTCTGTTACATTTTGCCTCTTCACTCACCGAGAACAACGACTCCATGTTTATGTGCAGCATTGGTCCACACAGCGGGAGGCACAGTCACCATTCTGTGCGTGAAGTAGTTGAAAATATCGATGTGCTGCCAGTGGTAGAAAGCATACGGAGCCTCTGCAGTCGTCCCCTGGACAAACCTTGACATCGGGGGAGACAGGCGTGACATTGGCGTTATGGTGCATGGGTGTAACTGCACGTGCTGGATTTAAAAAATGGCAGAAGGACAAGTCATCTGCATGAGGAATGAATGAGAATGGACTCGAACTGTAAAAATCTAAACATAGAATGAGGGAAACAAAGAAAAATCCATCCGTGAAATGAAAACCACCAGAGCTGCAGAACAGATCTGGTGGTTTTGGTTCATTTGTAGATTTTGAGGTGTAACTTAAAGTGGAGAAAAGGATTTCTCCCATTTATTCCATCAACATATATACTGACCTCTAAATAGGCTTCCTTACTTGTCATCTAGGTAGCCGCCCATCATGTCATGAGACACCAAGGTCCGACGCAGGGAGCTGGCCAGTGGAGGATCCCGAGGCGCCAGAGGGACTGCCGCCACGTTAAAGGGGTTTGCTTCGCTTCGTTTCCACAGCAACAGCTCCTCCAATGTTTCAAGACCACCGCTGATTGGTTCGGTGGTGTCGGGGTCGTAATGTTTGGCTGACACGGCAGAGGAAATAAAATATCACGTATACAGGAGAATGAGAAGGTTCTTGTGGTTTGATCCCCAGACATCAGGCTCAGATGGTGTCAGGTAATAAAGTTGTCTCACCTGGTAGCGGCGAGGGCGTATACTTGATGATTTCGTGGACGTCTGAATCCACTGGCTGATCCAAGCAAGACTCCAGCCTGGTGAAAGTACAAGGCGGCACGGTGAGACACGGGGAGGTTGAACATTTTTACTTGAAAACAAATCTGTCTGTGATCTGAACAGTTTTATAAAGTGTGAGAAAATAACCCTGATGATGTCACAGTGATGTCACCGGGGTTAGTTTCGGTTTAGGCTGTGTGGAGTTTGACAGATTAATGCACTTAGATAAGATGAGATGCTATCAAATTGCTTCATGGGTAATGTAGGATCCAGTTTTTCAGATTCAGATTTGGACTAGATTTCCGGACAGATTTTGATGATTTTTTCCAGCAAACATAAATACATTTCATTCACAGAAGGATTCTGGTTCCAATCTAAAAACAAAATGATACAGTATGTGACTGTTACTAATGCTTTGTTGAGTTATTACCAGGTAAATATGAGTTACCAGCTAGTGAAAATCCCTTTAGTTTACTGGAGATAAGGCCTGTAGACCACAGTGCATTATATTAACATTTACAGCTGCACATATTTAGGTAAGAAACCCATGAGAAAATATTAATAAAATACCAACATCTGTCCTCTATTTGATTGATTTCTTCTGTGAATTGCAACTTTCTATTGATCTAAACTTTGCAACATTGTTAATCATCATTAGGGTGCAAACTACATGAAGCTAATTACTGATTCATTTTTTAATTTGAGCCAACTGCAGTTAAAAGTAAGTTAACCACTAACTAGGTCCATATTTTCTCATCTTTAAAGAAGTTGGACACCAGCCACCGTGCTGCTGTAAACTGGAGTTGGAGCCACTGCTGCCATGTAAGGATAAGGATAGTGAAAGTAACAGCTCCACAGTACAGTACCGGCCCGCTTCACTTCTCTCCCTCTTCCCGCCGACATTATCGTCATTATCGTCATTCTCGTCATTCTCCTCCCCGTCCTGTCGCTTCCTCCGCAGGAGAAGCTTGTTTCCATCCACAGTCAATGCCATTTCATTGAGTTGAGCTCAGCAGCCACTGAAGGAACAAACTGCGCGAAGAAAGAGGAAACAGAAAGCTGTTCTGTACGACCGCGGAAGACTTCCGACGCCACTCCTTCAGAATAAAAGCGTCATTTCCATGAATGAAAATGAAATGAAATGGGAAAAATGTGTACATTTTATCTTTCATGTCAGATACGTTGTTACTTTATGCAACAAGTCGTACTACAATCATTACATTATAGTTTACATTTGCAACGTAACATATGTCTTTTTTAAAAAAAACTGCTACGGATGAAGTCGAGCTTTTACCAGAACTGCAATGATATAGACATTTATAGAATGAATTGTTTATTTTCATTGTTTATTTTTAGAGGAAGCCGTGCAGTTATTGTCCATGAGAGGTGGACTGGGGCCAGCTGGACAAAGAAACCAATCTCTTGTTGTTGTGCTGGACCAGAGGCTTTGAGCTTCGAGGAGATTCATCTCCAGCAGAAAACACAGGAACAACAACGCCGAGGGAGGAGGGCAAAGATGGCGGCCGTCAATAATACTTCCATCCATAGGAGGTACTGCAGTGCTGTATGGGTGATATGTTCAACTGAAACAAAACAAGTAAATTGAACTTTAACACTTTTGACTTGACAAGGCTTTCTTTATGTTTACAACTTAGCAGACACTCTAGAAGTTGAGATTTAGATGAGGTTTAAATGTTGTCATTTGAATAATATCATATAAAACATATGGTAGAATACAAGGCTGAAATAAAAATAAATAGATTTATACACCCCCAAGGACTGTGAGCAATAGCCTGTTAAAATCCCCAGGAAGAATAAATATTTAGAATAAAGGTTATTTCCTGAAGAAAATGTACGGGTGCCTGCTTCAGCTGGAGAGCTGCTCTGCAAACAATTAAAATTCCTCAAATGTCTAAAATATTAATGTTTGAAGCTTTTGAAGCAATATAAAGAGGTCAAAATACAGATGTTAAAGCACTGACCAGTTTTTAAGTTTCACTTCAAGTATAGGTAGTGCTAGTGATGAAAACAGTTTAAAATTAAAGGTTAATCATGACAATGACCTGAAGTTTCAAATCGCTAAAAGCTGTTTAGTTAAAGGTCTAGTGTGTAATACTTAGGAAGCTCAATTGGCAGAAATGGAATATAATATTATTATACATGATTTTCAATAACAATTGTGTTTTTGTTACTTTAAAATAAAAATATTTTTTTATCCACAGAGGGAGTGGATCCTTTTATATAGATATACGTTTAATTCATTTATAGTCTTATATTTTGTATTATATTTTGTAATATTCTTATTTTCTGATATCTTATCGTACTTCCACTTCTGTACTATTGCACTACATTCCCTTACGCTGCTGTGTCTAATTTGAATTTCTCCTACAGGGGATTAATAAAGGTACATCGTATCTTATCTTAGATGGCATCTGAGTTCCCCCTTGACCACTTTATTTGATTTTTATTAAAGGGGGAGGATATCCTGTTTCTAGATCACTGTCTGAGGTGCTGCTTCTACAACCCCCATGACATGGGAGATCACATGGAGATCACAAGTCATTCACATTGATCAGAGGTATCCCCCCTACACTGGGTGGGAGCAGCCACAGAGTTGGAGCCTGTTCACAGTTTGCAAACTGAGGGCACTGCATTTTCAGTGTCACAGAGAGGGTAATCTAACTGTGCCATATGGTTTGTTACACATAAAACAAAAAGTCTGGAAAAGAGCAGACACTTTAAAAAAATCATTGGTAGGTGATTGGATGAACCATCTGTCACTATCATAGGGTAATTTCAACCCGTCAGGAGAAGAGTAAAAACATTTTCCCATCACAAAAAGCCTTTGGTGCTGTTCTTTACTGCGATTAATGAATACCCTGATATAACTGATGCTAGCAGCATCTACGCTAACCTCTTTAGCGACCACCCTTGTTGTTTTCAAATGAACAGTTGCTTCTTGATGTGTCACACTAAAAATAGTTCCTGGTCTGAACCATCGACATTATATAAAGATAAAAGTGAAGCCAAAATATCGCCCCCTGGTGGCTGACTGTGGTACAGCTCACACTGCCTGTTGCCTCCATGTTAGCAGATTAAACATGGGCCAAACTAAAATGTAATGTTGTTGTTTTTTTGTAAAAAGCTGCCCTGCCTCTGATGGCGTATGGGTGAGATCTCGAAACCGTGGCTCTGGCTCCAAATGGTGAAAAATTTGCAGCAGCCGTACCGGGGACATTTTGGCTTCATTTTTGAACAGCGGAAGGAAGAAGAGAAGCAACGTCCATCCACACGTCGATGGTCCGAACCACTGTGCATAACCTGAAACCTGGCAAGGTGGATTTTCATGAGATCTCGTGGCGATCTTGTGAATCCAGATAACAGGGAGGCTATTGCTTTTTTTTAAATAAAATTAAAAGTATAAATATTCAGCCCCCACCCCCAATCATTTTCCTACTGTCCCTTAGTAGAAGTGTGCAAATGTAGGGTAACAGATCATGAAGAGGAGCCCTTTAAGAGCCATCTGAATGAATGATTCAATCAACTACAAAGAGGGGCAGGGGCCATAATCCTATCAAATCAATGCTAATCCAAACAGTCGCCTATTGTTACTTTTAAATCCATATCACAGTTAATAATTACCAGCCGTACAAAGGCTGCCTGCACCCTGCCTGTTACCGATGGTGGTATCTGTTGGCAGCTCTCCACTCAGAGGCTCTCTGCCGCTGTCCTCCCTCACCGCCCAGCAGGGAAGTGATGTCAGACACATCCAGCGGATCACTGAACAGGATCCTAACAGAGGGAGACAGCAACAGGGACAGGATCCGAGCGCAGTCCGCCACACAACCTTCCTCAAAATCCGTCTTCATCCGTGGACAACTGAAGCGGATCTTCGTCAAAAACAGCGAGAGCATAAAGTACACACTTTAACCTTTCTAACAAGCCCCGTATTGCCGCAATATGAGGTTAGTGCTATTTTAAAACAAGTGGCGAAAGATTGGCGAGAGCTGACTTCATCCGGAGACGACACACAGAAGACACAATCCACCGCTCGCAGAGGCTTTAATGTGTCGGATATCTGGCCTGTTCTGCTTTTAACCACTCTTGGGCTTTCAACCTGAACATTTGTTGGATATTTTGGAGCTAGCGAGCGCGCTTGCTGGCCGACCACAGATTGCCTATCATGGAGTTGAGAGTGGGGAACCGATATAGACTGGGCAGGAAAATTGGAAGTGGATCGTTCGGAGACATCTATCTGGGTGAGTTACAGTCAGAGAAAGTTGCTGCCGTGTTCCCGGTCGTCTCTCTTTACCTCAGCCCGGTACACGAAGCTGAAGAGAGCCAGCCCGACCGCTTTGTGCGAGTCTGAAACGAGCTCATAGTCAGTCAGCTGTTCACTGTTTAGTGTTAGCCACACTAGCTGCTCCGCTAGCAGTCTGTGTAGCTAAGCAGCCAGTTAGCAGTAACAAGACTTCCAGTGAATTCATTCACAGTAAACGACGTGTTAGTACAATGTGCTCGACTGGGGGAACACTTCTGACTGTCGCAGTTTAAAATGAATGTGTAAATGAACCGTGTTGACGGTAAGAGTGGAAACTGACGGCTGCAGTGTCGCTCAACCCTTTATAGCCAGTGAGCTAACACAACTAGCTCATAATTGAGTTTACTGTCTGCCTTTATAACCCGGGATAAGCAGTAATCCGGGAACAGAATCGATGACTTTATGGTTCCTGGAGGGTTAAATGACATCTAAATGACTCACTGCTGCTGAACAGCCACCTTCAAACACAACAGGCCCGCTCAGTTTCCTCCTCTGTTCCTGAGAAGTGATTAATCAGGAGGCTAGCTGGCTGCAGCACTGGCTCCTAACAGGGTTTTATTTCACAATAATCTGAGTCCCTTCTGAAAGTAACCACGATCATAAAGGAGTGAAGCTGTCTGTATTTAGTTTGGGGTCCTGATATGATCCGGTGAGGCTCCATGGCCTAGTGAGAACCAGCGTTGACATGAAAATGGTTAATAAATCCTGCTGCTTGTTTAGTGCCTGAGGGGACATGTTCATATATTACTGCCCTTCATTTACAAAGTGCTGCGGCCTATTGACTGTGTAGTTTTGGTAGTAATTGATTGGATGTGTTGCCTCTCCTTGGAAGTAAAGGTTGAGTACAATAAATGTGCTGATTAAACATTATTCACTACACAGAGTGGATTTAGCTCGGCCACTAGCAGGGTTATCATTAATGGTTGGGCGCGGGAAGTTCAAGATCCATCAGAGAGATCAAACGTGGGGAAAACACGGATAATGGAAAACTTAAATATGGAAACGTTCTTGCCCAATCTGATTCTAATAAGTGGATATATTAATCACTCCCTGACGTTGTGTTCTGCCACCTTCATTGTGATGCATCCTCTGGTGGCCATGTTGGAGGGCCACAGCTCTTGGCAACAGTGGCTGAGAACAGCTGATCACATTTCTAGGCTTAAGACTTAGTCATCTGAGCAACAATAGAGACGAGACATTGTTAATTCATGAAGCGTTTTTTACCGGCTGTGGACTTCATCGCTGATATCTAATCAACCAGAGAGAATAATGCCTCAGTCTGGCTGTCACAACCTGATCAATGATACAGTGTAATAGAGTTGATATTCAGCGTGTCTGATTTGAACAATTTACCAACATATGTTTTGTGTTACATACAATTACGTGTATTACTGCTATTGAATAGGGAATAGGGGAAGTTTAATGTCCGTGGTGAATAAAACATCAGGACACGTTGTGCTGTAGAGGGCTGAAGGCAGTTTATTGGACCGTTTTAAGGCGTTCTTTTGTGGAAACCGCTTTTACACTCCGATGGTTAATGTTTTATATCATAAACTACAAAATCCCTTTATTTTTATGTCAGCGGAGGTGGTTGGTTCACGCTCAATGCTGCCGCCATATTTCAGTTCCCATAAATGATGAAAGGAAGTGTTTCTGAGCTGGATGGGCTTCCTGATGTCGTGAAGACCAGCCTTCGCCCTGAACCTGTTCTGCAGGCAGTGTTTCTGGTTGATTTTGTGTTGTTTTAGATCCAAGCTTCACACTCGCCATGTTTCCTGCCTTAAGGAAACACATTGTGGAAAATGGAAGGTCTAAAAATGAGCTGTTTTAAGATGTGGTGAACCCGGGGCTTTGAAGAGCAGTACAATAGTAGATGGTCTGCTCGGATGAACGCTGCACCACACTGCTCATATTCAGCTTCCTGCCTAAACCTGTGTTAAGACATGGATTGACTCATTCTGTGGGTATTCCTTTAAACCCATTGTGTTTCACCCATTGGTCACATCCACTCTTGTTTGTGTGACCTGTTGATTGCGCTGACGGCGAGAGCTGCCAGCTGCTTACATATTCACTTCCCTCCCTCCTCTCTTGAGTGGCTGCCGACTCATGTGACGTAACATTGGTAATCAGCCAGAACAGAGCAAGGTTAAATGCTAATAAAGGAAGATATAGCAAAGAATTGTAAAGTGTGCCACATTAACGCTCGGATTGGGCTCGTAAAGGCGCGAGAGTCTGTTTGTTGTTGGCGTAAGGAGGAGATGAGGTCAGCTCTTGGTGTGAAGCCTTGTACTCAATGTGCTGGACCGTCAGATGTTCACCACTGCTGGAATAGTTTGCAGTCTTTGAGAGGTTTGTCACTCAGTCCTTAAAGTGTGCATAAAGCAGTAAGTCGAGCTCTATTTCCTGTTACATGGTGGATGATTTGCATGTTTGGTTCACGTTCAAACAAGCCACAGAAGCCTGGTTGCAGTGTTTGTCACCGCACAAACTCCCTGAACTGGATTTTCTCAGCAGTGTGTAGAAAAAACAAACACAACGTTGAGTTTCTATTCGGTGGCGTCAGCTTGTTTTGGCTCAGTATGAATTCTCTGGCTTTTGATGGTGACTGAGGCTGCGTTCACACACTGGCGCTGCCCCCTGTCAGAGCTGGGTGTCTGCCCTCAAAATCTGACTGCAGCACCAAGGTGGTAGAAATAAACTGGCATTGAACGACGCCTGGATAAAAATGAAAAAGGGCAGCCTTTTTTTATTGGCAAAGTTCTTGTCATTTAAACGCCATTTAAAACGCCATCTTTGTTGTTTGCAGCCAAACAAAAGAAAACCCAAAACCTGCTCTCTTCTTATCAACACTTTGCGCACATATGCTATTATTTTGTGCTGGACTAAATACATTTTTGTGTTTATTTAAATTGTCTAAAAGGGATTTGTTTTAAATTCATATGAAACAACTAGAAAAAATGTAAACATAAAGAAAATGTAAAGAGAAGCATAATTAGCTTGTTTAACCTGTAACAATGTCAGGTTATGTGCCAGACTATTTATACGGCCCTACCTCTCATTTATATTTATAATCTTAATATTCTTAATATTAATTGATGAGACACTTTGCAGAATTGTAAAATCCCTGCGTATTATAAACAGTCAGAGCATGTGGTGTAGTTTGGTGATACAACTGCCTCAGTCGTCTACTACCTGCAGGACAGGCACTTACGTAACAGATACTTGGTCTGCGACACCATTGTAAACTGAAACGGTTCCAGCTGTGTATGCCAAAAGGGATGGGTCCATTTATATAAGCAAAGCTAACAGTGAGAGAGCGCTGCAACCATAATGGACAACTTTAAGGCTTAAGGTTTAAACCAAATGCTGAAACGACAAAAGAAAACCCCAAAACCTGCTCTCTTCTTATCAACACTTGTTTAGAGCGAATGCTGGTGGTGACTCAGTTTGTCAGCCTCATGACACCTTGTTGTTCTGCCTTTCAGCTGACTCTGTGGGCAGCTATTGTGTTCATAGGGGTTTTGTTGATGTCACAACTACCTCTCAGGAACTTCACTGTTGAGAAATCTGGTCTGAGGTTCTTTTTTTTATATATATTCCTTTGCAGTACATTTCAGACTCAGTGACATCTTAGAAAAGCTGCAATAACAATCCAGCCTCCAGCAACAGGCTGGGTTTGACGTGGCTCTGGTCCTGCACCACAGGACGGCTCACACTGCAAACCTCTGACACTCTCTGTGCAACATGTCTCTGTATCTGTTTGCTCTCACCACCCACAGTATGCTGCCACAGTATTTGGGGAAGGGGATTGTTGGCACTCTGTGGCTTTCCTTGACTCTCATCACGTCATCCCTCTTACCACGTTTCCTGTGTCTGTGCTGTGAATTTCTAAGTGACACTTCAGAATGAGTTCAGTAAGAGCTGGCCTGCTGTGATGATTAACGTGGCAATACTGGAACGCCCGAGATGCGTGAGATATTAAGTATTTAATTAAAAGGTTTTTATGCTTTTGAAGTTAATTGTGTGTGAAGAGTTTCCACTTAGGCGTACACGTGGCATTGCAGGTGTTTGGTACCCGGATAAAATCCAGATGAGGATAAAGACACTTGAAATCCGTCTTGGATTTCTGGGCTGCATGCAGATGAGGGTCGGCCCTCCTCCAGTCCAGGAAGAGGTTGTAATTAGGGATGTAATCGTGCTTATAACTGTAGTATTCTATACCAATGCCAGTGAAATTCCACAACTCAGAAATCTCATTCATTAAAAACATCTAAACATTACAAAAAAGTAACTCTTCTGATTGCCTGTTTGCTTTCCACTCTTTAATTCATTTAGTGTTTATACTTTTTTAAAAAACCTCTTGGCTTTCTCGATCATGTCTGTACGTCCTGCTCATAGTTCCTTTTATAAAATCCCATGTTTGTATTGATATCAATGCAAAAAGTACGAATGAGTCGTCGTCCTCCTCCTCCTCCTCCTGCACGCTCTGCAGGTGCGACCCCTTGCCTAAACCCAAACAGTATTTCCAACATGTGAGAGCACGTCTGACAAGTTCATGTGAAAATAGTTTTTCTTTTGGATCAGTCGAGGCTGCACCTTGCTCTTTCTTCTTCCTGTGGCATTTAACAGCGCACTAGAACCCCCCAACACACACTCATGGGTGATTTGCATTTTTGAACTATGCTGACAGTTACAGTTGGGAGGAGTAAAGCTTCTGTGTGCGTTTTGCAGAGACTAACACATTAACAGTCCCCGCTCCTCGATGCATGTACGCGGACCTCTTTGATGCGTGCAGCCGCTCAATGCAAAGTCCCAGTAGTTTGTTGCTGCTGGTGAACCAGAGTGGAGAGATGTGTCTGAACATGTTTTGGCAGCGGTATCGCTCAGAATAAAAACACGCGCACACACACACACACACACACACCACATATGTGCACAGGAATCACACACACTCACAAGCTCCCCTCTCTGAGAAGACAAGCAGGCTGGGGGCTGCATTCCCCAGGAGAATCTGTCCAGGCAAATCACATTCCTATGATGCAAGAAAGCAGACGGTGCACTGAGATGTGGTGTTCAGATTGTAAAGAGCCTTTGCAGACATTTTCACTGTTGTTGTTTGCTTGATTGATTTGTTGTTTTTATTGATTGATTAGAGCAAGAAGTCACTGAGTTAAGTGGCTTTGTGTTTGTTTCAAAGTGCTGTGCTGAAACTAAAATGGAGTGAAGCCCTTGTTTCCCTGACGCCCATCTGCACATGAACAGTTTGTTAAATCTGAGATCAAACGGCGTACTTTATGATTAATGATGATGATGATGATAATGATGATGATAATGATGATAATAATAATAATAATAATAATAATAATAATAATAAATCTCTTTTAAGGTTGCAACGAGCAGAAGTTTTTGCATTATTAATAATTTCAATGAATCGGCCTACAAAGTGCTTAATCTGCTAACTGTTGCTTGTATTCAATTACAGTGTTGTGAAACTGAATACAAAAGCAAATCTATAACTGATGATGGGCTGCAGTGTTTACTAGATGACAAAAAGGTCCGTTTTCCATGGGTATGTTTTTGTCAATGGACACACGCACTATTGTTATTGACTATTAAACTAGTACACTAATATTATTGGCATCATACACTCTTCCACTGCCTTAATTCAATGTATGGTATTTTAACGTTAATTAAATGGCAACATGGTCTGGAAGGTAAAGGAGGTGTTCACGATGTGTCAGGCAACTGGAGCTGAAACAATTCATCCATTAGTAGATAGACCTAAAGTGAATGAGCAACTGTTTCGACAAACTGGTTAATTAAACGAAAACATATTCCAATAACGGTGAAATCACCATTTAACTTTAACAGCGGTTTAGTCAAGGTTTAGTCCAACTGAGTAATCCGCAGCAGGGACAGTGTACCATTTGTTGATAGTAAGTTAACTCTCACTGGGAAACCGAATGTTCTCCCCGACACTATGAAGGTGAATGGAATTTTGTTGTTTGGCACTTGGGTGAACTGACCATTTTAAAGTCAGTACCCAGAATGATTTGGATATGGATTTGGGTGGCCAGCCAGAGGCAGATCAATGCCATTTGATTTAGTTGCAGACGATCTGAAGCAGAACTGCTTCGTTCCAGCTCGAGCTTTTTGTTTTCCTGCATCATCGCAAAACCTGGCAGCAGCAACCTGCGTACAGCGCCGTTTGGCCACAGGCTTCTCTTCAGCATTATTCAACCAGTATAAAATATACCACATATCCGCTTTAAACTGAGTCATAGTCCTGATCGTGTGCCTCGCCCTGCTGAGTGCTGCTCAGCCCGCCCAGATGACATCATACAGAGAAATCAATGATGCTCCATTGGTGCCGCTGTTAGCCTGCACGATTTAACCGCCGCCCGTATGAGACCATGTGTGTGTTGAGAAAGGGGATTACGTAAGCTGGTGTCCAGTTGCTGTGTTTATGTGGAAGGAACTGGACACCATAACCATATTTAGGAAGAAAGCAGCTGAAGCACTGGTTTGTCGGCTCACATACACAGTTCCCTAAAACCTCCTGGTCTGTTGAAGGAATTAGATGAATAATGTAATGATGGCTGTGAGGACATTTGGACTGCACATGCACAAGTAGATTGGTGAAAGAGGAGCAGGGCACACACAGTGCACACTTTTGGTTTCCATTTTGGCCGGCGTTGCTGTGTTAACCACCGGTATGTCCCTGTGTACCCAAGCAGCTTCTCCACTTTAATCACCATCGCTAATGCGCTCTTTATACAACTTGTTGACAAGTCAGGCTTTATTATCTTAATATCTAATTTGCTTCATAGACTTTATATAAATCTGTGATATACATTGGACTTTGACCTGTCTGCACTCGTGTTGCAGATTGAGCTCTGTTAATAAATCAATGCCATATTGGCTGTACTCTGGTAAACACCGCTATGCTACGTCCTTAAAGCAAAATAATGTGATGTGTTTCCATACAGCTGACCTCTTGTCTCTCTGTCTGTCTGTCCGTCTAGGTACTGATATCTCGGTTGGAGAGGAGGTAGCCATCAAGTTGGAATGCGTGAAGACCAAACACCCACAGCTCCACATAGAGAGCAAGATCTACAAGATGATGCAGGGTGGAGGTACTGTATGCTCTTTAACACACCACGTACACACACATTCTGCCACTCTAAAGTGTTGTTGCTGCTTCTATGAGCTAAGTACCCCACACAAGTATTCACAAGCACTTAGACGTATAGGCCAGCATCTGTTTATTATCGTAAATCATTATATAGAAGGATGAATGTGTGGCGCCTCAGTATATATTGAGTTAAATGAAGAACAAACTGGAGGTAGGTGTATTCAGCATACCTTAAAGAAGTATCTGATCTTTCTTCCCGGATCACTGGATGTTTGACTGAGAATGGTGAGCTAGGAAAACCTGTCTGGCTTGACCTCTGAAGACATGACGGAATGTTATTCATTGTCAACTGAACCTCTACAACATGCTGGCGCCGCCCACACTGAGTGAGGACATATAATTATGACCAGCAGTGCGACAAGGAGAGGCTGACAGAGGTTCTATTTTGTGCCAGGGTCCTCCGCACACACAAGCGACAACCTGGAGGCAATTAATCCCAGAAGCACAGCTCTTTACCATTTCATAATCAGTAAACCCACTTGAAACGGCTGCCTGATTCACAGTTCAACTCATTTCTCAGAAATTCCAGTGCAATGAGACTTGACGTGAGAAAATGATTTCCAATCGGAGCTGAGTGTAAATTTTGTGCCCGCAAGCTTCGAGCGAGAAAGAACCTGTCACCCTGTGTGATAACAGGAGCTTAGCGTTGCTGTTGGGAACTAAAACAAAAATCAGGCAGTGTATACTTTAAATGTTCTGACAGCTCAGTAGTCTGTACAACCTTTTTAAACACTTTTTTTTTTTTTTTTTTT
>JAGRRF010010735.1:20850910-20871163 GCA_019097615.1 Morone chrysops
AACTTCTTTTTCACCAGCTCCACTGTGTCAGACTTCACAAGGGTTTGAAAATGGAGAATGACGAGTCTGTTAGCTGTTGAAAATAGTGCGTGGGACTTTTTAATTATGAACGCAGGAAGACACATGATCCATCATGGCAATGTTAAAGGACAGTGCCTAAACTCTATTTTGTTTCCTTAAAGTCCCTTAATCCCTTTTTTGTAGGTGTTTTAGGTTTAAATGTAATATAGATAGGGGGATAACCCCCTTGTTTTAAAAACGGGACAAAAGGACTTTTAATGTTCTATTTTCCCATAGTGTGAGTTGGGGTTTGTCTTCTGTCCTCCTCAGGTGCATTGGAACCAGGACATTGTAGTAAATCCAAAAACCCACAGCACATTTTCTTACTGTCTTCAGGTTGTGACTGCAGTGTGCTGCTTGGGAAAGCTGTGAATGGAGCAGTGAAATAGTCAGGATCTGTCCACACTGAATGGATGAGATGTTGTTTTTAACCCGGTGCATAGTGATGTGGTTTTGTGTGTGTTTGTGTGGTTCTGTCGTACGCTTATACGAGCTCAAATGGGTGGGGGGAGGAGGGAGGGGGGAGGTTGAACATGTTCAGGGGTCATTTTGTTTCAAATTTTCAACTCCTTTGCCTCCTAAACCTCACTCTAGACCATCCAGCCGCCAGCTCCCACTTTGGGTCAAAATGCTGTTTGCTTTTTATGTTTTTTCCAAGCATGCTTTTGGCCATTTTCTACCCCAAGACCTTGTTAAACGCTGTGTCTGGATGTGCTTCTCCAATACTATCCCAGCAGACGACGCAAAAATCTACCTCCACAGGCGCTTAAATAATGTCTTTTTCAATGTAATGACACACGCAGTTTAGTTTTCATTTACATTGCATTACTTTACAGCCAGCCCGGTTAACCCATGGCTAAGACTGCATCAAAACTCTACAACGAAGGCATAATAATAATAATAATGGTTATTTTTGCGTCCTTTTGGGGGATTTTATTGGAGTAAGCAAGACAAACAGCTCTACAACGAGTTTGGTCAGAATTGGGCATCGTCTCAATCCAGATGGCTGACTGTTGAGAAAGTGCCGTTACACAATATTTTACTAGGTGATTGCACAGTGCACAACTGAACTGCATGAACAGTGATCACTTTAAATGAGATGTTCTGGATAGCTGATCAAATTAAAGGCACACTCCACCAGTTCGGATCAGTTTATCAGGCATGGGGAGTACTAGACTTTCTTCTTTTGTTGCACCCCCCTCCAAAAACACTGGATCACGTTAGCCCCTGTTGCATCTCTTTTGACCATTCATCTTCAGTCATCATCAGTCTTAATGTGGCCGCTACAGTTGGATTGAACCATGCCTTGATCAGCTGCAACCAGCTTAGTACATACCGATCAGAGGGTCGGGTAGAAAAATGGAGCGGTGTGCTTTAACATCTGGTTGGATGGAAGCAAGGAGGTTTTTGGAGAGCTGTGGGCGGAGTGTTGTCTTAAGAAAGGATATCACATCTTGAGTCGCGGCAGCGTTCGAACGGCGAGCCTCACTGGGCTCTTTCCAGTGTCCTTCCATCAAGAGGTGGCGCGATCCGAGCTGCCGGGCCGAGCCGATGAATCCTGCAGATTTTGAAGTAGGAAATTCTCTATGTGGTAGACTGGTTGCAAAGTAATGTAGGCCATTTCCTGTAGTTAAACGGGGGAAGGGGTTGTAGTGGTAATTTGTACATGTTTGTTCTGTTGTTGTGTATAGGATGTGCCTACTCTGTCTGCCGCTGTACGGTTTCGGGCGATGACGACAGTGTACGGAGGGACAGGGAATGCCTCACTCCATTAGAGTTCCTGCTAAGGCAGTTTTTTTAATATACTTCACCTGTGGGCTTGAAAATTAAACAAAAAAAGTGATGGATTAACTTGTTTGTCTCACTGATGATGGCTATGATAAATGCAAGTACACTTTACACGGGAGAATAGTTTATTTCAGTCTGTCATGTCTTCTTCTTCTCTCCGTTACTTCTTTATTTCATCACCTCCTGTTCAATATTTGCTTTTAACTGTGTGGTGGAGATGGTTGCTCGTGTCCCACAGTGCATCTCTTACTGTGGATTCATGGGAAATCTTTCTTTCCACTCCCACCTTAAGACTTTTTGCTCCTCATTTGTAATGCCACTGTATTTGTGTATTTTAAAATTGTGTAAATAAATTAATAAGTACTTGTATGTGTTGCTTTTTATTGATTTGGAATGGAATGGGGTAAAGACAAGTGTTACCAGTGGTACTGCTCCTTTTAGTGTGGCAGAGGCTTTCCAGTGGGACCTGGACTCTGTCTGACCTGCATGGACCTCCATTAGTGTCATTGGTAACACCTGTGTTTACCCTACTATTTAATGTTGAGATTGCTGCTGTGAAAAAGGTCTATTTGCTAACATTTCCATGCTAACATGCTAAATGAAAGTGCTGAACGTGGTAAACATCGGCATGTTAGCATTGTCATTGTGAGTGTGTTTGCATATTGTGGTACAGCCTCACTGTCTGCTTGACCCGTTCACACAGGAATAATACTACAGGGGAGAGTGTGTCCCCCCTCACTTGGAATAAAATATATTTTTTTAGCTTCTGATAAATTAAATAAATGTTATCTGCAACAGTGTTAAATACACAAAGCTCACTAAACATAAATTGTGAACTCTACATGTCTGCTGGATGTGTGCAACTGTTAGTTAGTATGTTGAATATGTTAGTGTATAGTGTTTTAAGTGTGTTCTGCCCCTAAGTGAGCAAAAAAAAACTTGTCAGTTGTGTCATATAATAGAAAACACTTCACACATAAAGGCCTACTGCAGCTTTAATGTATTTGTATTTTTCATTAGCTTTTAATTTTTAATGTTTTCGGTTAGTTTCCAGAGTTGATTTGCTCTTTTCAGTTTAGTTTTTATTAGTTTCAGTGTTAGTTATTCTAATTATTATTTGGGGTTTTTTGTTAGGAGACAGATTTAAGTTCAGAATAGCTGTTACAGTACAAACACACTGACAGTCATGTAGACATCAGTCTCAATAAACAAATGCACCAATGCCTTTTCATGCCTGTATTTTTAGTTTTTTATTTCATTTCAGTTCATTTTCGTTTTTTTGTAAAGTCTATTTTTTAAAATATCAGTTAACTTAAATGTTTCCTCACACCTAGCTTTAGTTTTGAGTTAGTTTTAGTTAATACAATAACCTTGCACCGTACAGTAAAGCTTAAGCTTCCAGTGCGAGAATCAAACTGCTCCTTAATGCAATGACATAGTCCAGCCACTGGGTGGTGCTGTGGGAGAAGCGGAGCACCTGCATGCTGCTGCGCAGTCAGGACAGTTATACAACAGGTCATTATTGCTCCTCCTCCCTGCAGGATGTGCAGAGACTAATGAGCCCAGGATAAGAATAACATACACAGTGAACACTCACTGACCAATAAAAGCAAGGATGCAAAGAAAGTGGAAGAAATAAAATTATTTTTTGGATTAAAACATTTCTGGGTGTATTTTTAAAACAATAATATGTGAGCATCTATTTCTATACAAGGCATCTGAAGGACTATTCTAGAGGGTGAGTGAGGGACAGAACACACACAGACATGCATGCTCCCTGACCAGGGGTAAAGTGGGGCAGGGGGAGTGTTGACGTCAGCAGACCACAGTCTCTTCCCCACAGCATCAGCACAGTAGTTTATTTATTCCCTGATTATTAACACTCTGTCAGTCAGAGCATCACAGGAAAGAGCCGGAGCACAGCAGCACACCCCCAGGTGCCACGCAGCTTCTGATCAATGCAAATACATCGAAAGTGCATCACACTGCACAACACACACACACACACACACACACACACACACACAGGGCTGTGTGGCAGTTGGTAAAGGGAGCAGAACAGCGGCTGAGATGGTGAGAGATCAAAACAAACGCAGAAACCTGGACTCTGTTCAGCTGCTCACTTTTCCAAGAGGTTCCACATTTATGAAGAAATGACTCAATTATCTTGAGACAGCAAAATCATGAACCTGTTATGAGATGGAAACAGCTTAGTGATTCAGAGATAATGAGATGATTGTATAAACTGTGCATCCACTGCTGCAAAAAAAGCTGCTTTGGAGTCCTGGAGCACTTTTACACCTCATTCTCTCTCATTAGCGTATGGAAGACTCTCATAGACTTTTTAAGGGGCCAATTTTATTCATCAACATTAGTGTAGTAGCCATGAGGAGTAACATTCAGCCTGTGAGACAGTACTACAATGTAGGACACTCGTTTTACTAGGAAGACAAGTGTGGACCGGGAGTTTCCATCCAATTAGCTCTGGTTCTTGAACTGGTTCCATTCAGGATTCAACAACAGTCAGTAATAAATTTTAACGTCGGTCATAATGCTGATAGTTGGAGAGCCCAATGGAATGGAAGTTGCATTATGGGAAGTATAAGATCCAGGCGTTTTTGGAACCTACAGTCTAAGTAGTCGGAACTAAGGCCTGTTTCCATCAAACACTTTCGGTATAGTACCCTTGAAACCCGTACCCAACCCCTATCCCTACTCGTACCCCTAAAGGACACAAGCTTTGTTTAAGAAAAGGCAGCAAGACAGGGGAAAAAAAGGGTGAAGTAGTGAAATCCTACATTAGAGCACCGACGATGTGACGACTCTGTGGTCTGCAGTGTTTTTAGCTCCTTCTCACCGTCCTGGTTCAGTGTGCGGTGCCTCAACGGAAGGGTAACGAAAAAATAGACAGAATTTAGTTTCAGATTTCAAAAACAAAAGTAAATTATAAATATATAAATGTTTATTACGATATATTTATTACGATATATTTAAATGTATCGTTTTAAAGGTAACAAGAACCGTTGAGTCGAATGAGTGATCTACAGACTCTGCGGGTCACCTTCGGCGGAGTCCGCCGTGTTTCTACAGCAGTCAAGAACGGACAACCCAAACTGTAGCTGTTGATAGGGCCTCTCCTATTTTTCTCAAGTTTTGCTGCCACCATAGTTCCTAGTACACACTTCACAGCCCGTTCTCGCTTCCATGTCATCAAATACAGGTAGTTTGCGATGAGTTAGCAGCTATCTTGAACTGCACCGCTAGATGCCACTAAGTCCTACACGCTGGTCCTTTAAGTTTTGCTGTTTTATGTGATAATGCATCCAAAAATCCAGCGCCAACTATTGACCTTGATAGAAATCTGAAAAAAATGATCTTGTTAGAAATCCCAAAGATATAAAAGAGTGTGCCAACCAGTCCCGCTCTCCCCTACAGTGTTAATAAAACAAAAGGCCAGAAATAGCCGAGCGGGCGACGCTCCTATTGGCTAGGACAGTGAAGTGGAGGCGTTAGGACCCAGCGGCGGGGCGCCTGCTCCTCTCTGCCCTGCTGATGGTCTGCAGACGTGCGGGCAGAAACGCGGCTCCGGTGCTGAGGCAGGAGGCTGGAGGAGGGACGACTGTCAGCAGCATCCCCCGGTAAGAGACTCAACAGTTTGTAACTGCGTTTGTTTTGGGCCGCTGACATCACCCTCCCCTCTTATACACAGATATACAGGGGGCTGGTGTGAGAGAAGCAAGAAGGCGTCTGTCACAGCCACAGGGACACATGAATATTAATGGTCACATTTTTATATCTGGGACCGTAATGTCCGTCATATCGCGTGATTTGTGATTTTAGATGCACGTTCTGTGGCATGATGCAGCCGCCCACGTCGTGACACTGACAGCAGGAGTGCAGAGGCATCCATGCAGAACAGCTTCTAGTGGTACAGGCTCCCAATGATGTAAACTGCATGCAGAGATGCTGCGTGACCTTAGTTGGGAACTGACTGTTTTAGTCTTGAAAACATTTTATTTTTAAATTCAGATTAATTTAAGAAGAAAAATAAAAGTGGTTTAAAACATGTTTATGTGGAGGGCATGGTGGTGGTGTGAAGGAAACTGGATCAAATGGATAAATATAATCTTTAATAACCTTAATAATAATAATCTTTAATAACCTTTTCTTTATTTAATAGTAATTGTTTTGTTGATTTGTTATGTAGACCTATAATGACGCAATTATATTATATCTCACTATGTTATAATTGCTACTTTAATTGCATGATCTGTTTACAATACTTCTTAAAACTACTTTGTTCTCACATGTTTCCTTTCTACATAGACCTACAGGTCACATAGCTTTAAACGTCTCATTTCACTTAAATAAAATCTAAATATCACACTCCTTTACACTGTTGCCCACCAAGTACCACTCATATCTGAAAACCTATTTTCCTTGTGTTTTCTTTGTGAAGCTGTTTTCACTGTAAGACCTTAAAGCTCAATTAATTTTTTTTTCAAGTAAGATTTTTTTTGGCCACTTGGGGGCAGCAGAACAAGCTGAAAACACAACACTAACATAATATTGTTTTTATAATAATAATCGTTTTGTTAGCAAATAATTGCTCATTAGCATTCATTTGAAGTTGTTACTCTCTTTCTCTTTAGATGCTAAATGCTCCACTATGTTTACAAGCTAGTCCCTAATTTTTTCTGTCTGCTGATGGGAGGCTGATGAGAGCACTCCGACTGAACCCAAACGTAAAAGTAGCAGGCTAAAATATTAAAACAATTAGCTAAACAAAGCTAAAAAGCTTCAAAAGCTGAGGGGAACTGTAGATTCTAGTGATAATTGTCTGTGGGTACATCACTTTGAGCAACCCCTTTCACATTACACAAAGTCATTTAATCCAGCGTTAATACAAACGCTCCCTCCTCCCCACATCACCACACTGAAATTCTGCTGCCTGCCCCTGAGGCCTGTCTGTTTTTGGAATTCTCTCTACTGATTGGATAAAATGGGAACGGGATACTAGAAAATGTTTTTCTAGTGTTTAATGCAGGAAGGAAGAACTGAGAGACCCATAATACTGAGTAAACACTCTATATCAGTGATGGCTGATCACAGATAGAGCTGAGTGTAGAGCTATTGAACACTTATTTTAACAAAAAAATATATCGCTTACACCACCTTTAATGACAGAGAAATCATTAATGACAGCTAAAATGTTTTGGTTTTTGGATGTGTTGAATCTTTCAGTAAGTCATATTGACCCTCTCAAGGTTTAAAGACCCCACCCAATAAATGGTGTCCCCTACTTTTGAAAGCAGCAACGATCAGCACTATTTTTGGCACAGCATGTAACTTAAAGACTTTATCTGATGTCCAAGGAGACTCAGAGGACGTTTTTTATGAAAGCATATATCGCAGTCTAAACAATATTCCCAACAATGCATTCTGGATATCTTGATAGCTGCGTATGACTGCGCAATAATGCAGCATTCTGCCCCAGGGACTGACTGAAACACACAGACTCTGGTGGTTCATAGTTTTTTTTAGGCTGGTCACGTCACATTCCCGTCAGCATGAGGCTCGAAATTATCATGTTACCCGGAGACACTGGATTGCTGGCTCTTCTGGCCTGAGCCCAGCTTGCATTTTTACCACACAACTCGTTCCTTTAGCTTTTTCAACAGGTTGTAAATTAGCCAATGGAGCCTCTAGCAATTTCCTCACTGTTCAAACATTACCTAATTGTCTTTACTCCTTTGATTTGTAGAAATCCAGAGAGCGAATTATCTTCTGGGACTTTAAATTGTTAACAAATGTATGACAAAAACACCCTCCAACCACTGTCTTTTGCATGATTTGGACTCACATACACATACATACATGTACACATGAACATGCATGTGGGGGTGTTCTTGGCTGAGGTGCATTGTGGTTGTGGTAGTAAAAGCCATGTCTGGCTCCAGAGTCCCAGTGGAACTATAAATCACAGGGGCCAGCACTTAGCCCGACGCAAGGCATAATAGGATGCAGTTTATCAGTAATTCACAGTTGCTGGTTAGATCTTGTAAATACTGACTGCCTTGGGGTGATCGTCAACTGCAAAGGACTATATTATATTTCTAAATCCGAGAAATTTCACGCCTAAAAGTTTTTTCCACAAAAAAAGTGTATTTTCCACATTAAAATCCTTAAAAACATACATACTCCTTCTACCTCATTAAAAACTTCCAGAATTGAGTACTTCTTAAATATTTGTGATGTAACAAATCATGCTGGTAGGCCTTAAAATCAGAGGAGCACAGAGAAACTTTCCATTTTCAGCAGATGAATGTGAAAACATCCTGACAGTGTCACACTCTGCACAGACAGCATTCAAACAGCACACTGTAGGAACAAGAACAACAACTGATTTCTTACTGAAGGAGGACTTTAAGGATGTTTACAGTCACATTACATGAACAGTGTAGTAATTGTAGCCTTTTTTAAACACAGTCTGCTAATTTTAGGAAACCAACATTTAAATGCTGCTTCACCTCCTACTTGTTTCAGTGAGGGTGGTGTGGGGAACGGAGGTGCCTTCAGTCCGGTATTCAGCAGTAAAACCCATGATAGGTGGTACAGAGGTCAGGTGTCAGACTCAGTCAGTCAAGAACATTCTACTGTGTAGTCTTAAAAACTCCTTGGTTGCCTAGTTTAGCTTCATTGTCCCACTGCATTGTTTTCAAATTAAAAGACTATGTGCAGAAAAGAAATGCAGAAAAATATTTAATGTAGCACCCTCAAATACAGTTAAAGCTGAAAGTTGGTCATTTCATCTTAAATGCAATGTGCTGGAGTATAGAGCCATAATAATGAACAACATATTACATTTCACCAGGTTTATATTTTTTCTGTACTGTATTTTTCAGCACTGTGTATCATCCACAGGCTTTAACATTTACTGATATGTGTCGACCATTAACATACAAACTGCAATCCCCAAAAGTTTAGATCAAGGTTGTCAAACTCATTTTGGGACCTAATTTGATCTCTATGGATCAGACCAGTAAAACCATTGCATAATAACGTATAAATAACAATACCTCCAAATTGTCCACTTCCTCTAGTGTAAAAGAGTACAATTCTGAAAACATTCACATATAATGACACATCCATTTACAAAACAGATGATGAACAGCCTAAAATGTCTTAAGAAAAAATAAGTGCAGTTTCAACAATATGTAACAATATGCGCATTACAATGTACAGATCACTGTGGATCTAAAGGCACAAAATGTTTCACTATGTATGAACTGAACAACAATAGTCTTGTACTTCTTTCTTTGTGCATCTGGTACAGTAGTGCATTTTACTGAAAAATTGGAATTAATAATTTTTTGCAAAGTCATCCAGTGGTCTGGATTGCATGTATGTATTCCAATGTAATACCTGTACAAATCAGTCAACCACAGTGGTTGCTGTAGCTCAAGTGTTAAAAGAGTCAACTATTAATTATAGCGTTGGCGGTTTTATCTTTCATCTGTTGTCATATCATTGTAAACTGCATAGTTTACTCTCTGGAAACCTAAGGGGGGCACTGGCAGCAAAAACACACATCTAGGTTATCTGGAATAAAGACACACACTGATGTTTTTCTGATGTTTTGAAGACAGATATCCAAATGTTGCTCACTTTTTGGTTCTTTTTTTTAGTTCCCGTTGGGTGTTGGTCCAGTCTCAAGAAATCCCCCTCCCCTGCTCAACCAATCAGCAATATTTGACGCCAGGACTGCTGATACACATCATGTGTGACTGGGAAGATATCTGAGTGGAGCCAATCAGAACCTGTGTAAGCCTCTCAGATTCATTGTTAGCAGTCACTTCACTGCATCCCCACACACAGACAAGACAGAGTTTTTGTCTTTTTTTGATATTTTTAATGGGGTGTGCCTAGTCAGAACTGTTATAATCTGCAATAAGGCACTTTAAGGGGCCAAACAGTAACAGTGGAGGATGCTGCTGAGCTCAAATTGAGTTTCTGGCAATTCTAGTTAATGATAAATGATATGATAATAATTATAGTAAAATAGTAATGCTGCACTTAATATGTTAAATCTGGGAGTGTCTGTCTAATTGCTGGAGGCCTGTTTTCTTTGTGAAGAACTCAAAAGATGCACTCAAAACTAATCTAACTGCTTGTTGCCATTTTACTTTTTCTTCTAGCTTCTCTGACTGCCTCCATAAAAACACAGCCCTAGAGCACCATGGGAGGTGTGGCGGTGGACGTGGATGCAGGGGCGGTGAAGGCTCCAGACGGCGGGTGGGGCTGGGCGGTGCTGGCCGGCTGTTTTGTCATCACAGGCTTCTCGTACGCTTTCCCTAAAGCGGTCAGCGTCTTTTTCAAAGAGCTGATCAGGGAGTTTGGGGTGGGATACAGTGACACTGCCTGGATCTCCTCCATACTGCTGGCCATGCTGTATGGCACAGGTAGGCTGCTGCTTGTACTGTACATACAGCAACAACTGCCTCTCATTGTCTTTGCCAGCAGATGGAGTTTGCTTAGTTGCTGGATATGAATCCGTTGGTTATCATAGGTTTCACTTATATTACTATTAAATAATAACATAGATTATTGTACTGTTGTATATTTGTTAATATAATAATACTGTTCTGTACCTAATTGTTGAATGCAATACTATTATGTGTAAATAAATGTAATAATGTAGTTTTAAATGTTCTGCTTGTTTTTCGAAAAATGTCAGCATAGAGGTAAGTGACACATTTCAGAACATTAATTAAATGCTTGTTTGCGGCCTTACCTGGAGTCAGAGGAAAAGATTGATATCAGCTTCATCATCCCATCTTCTAAAATCACCAAAGCTGTCTTATTTACATACTGCATCTTATACTAATAGAGTGCTGACTTATTTTTAGGTCAGAAGTTAGAGTCACCTTCCAAAAAATCCAGTGGGATTTTTCCATTTGAGTTTGGATTTTACGACTCTTTCCTGCAGCACGGTATAGAAGCACCAGACCACCCGGGCACACACAGCCTGACTGAGTGCGTTTACACTTTGTCCAGGTCCTCTGTGCAGTGTGCTGGTAAACCGCTTCGGCTGTCGTCCTGTGATGATGGTGGGCGGCCTCTTTGCCTCTCTGGGAATGATCCTGGCCTCCTTCTCCACCAGCATCATCCACATCTACCTCACTGCTGGAGTCATAACAGGTCAGACCGTTAGCAAAAGTTTCCCACCTTCCAGTAGAGTCAACATCTCCTGACCAGATGAGTCCTTGAGCTGACATTAGGAAATATCTTATCATGTGAAATGGAGTGAGGACTGTTGATTTCATAGTGTTGACAACACAACAACATTTTAGCCATATTTTGTCATTAAGCCACTAACGCTTTTGTTTTCAGACGATACAATTTGTATGAACCTTTGTACAAGTCTCTGTTTGTACCACAGCAGCAGATCAACAACATATGTTAGATGATTAAATATGAAAAGTTAAAGCTTTCTTTTCTTTGCTGCAGGTTTGGGGTTAGCCCTGAACTTCCAACCATCTCTAATAATGCTCAACCGCTACTTTAGTGAGAAGCGACCTCTGGCCAATGGGCTCTCAGCAGCAGGAAGCCCTGTGGCCCTGTGCTGCCTCTCGCCGCTGGGCCAGGTCCTCCAGTACCAGTACGGATGGAGGGGGGGCTTCCTTATCTTGGGTGGCCTTCTGCTCAACTGTTGTGTGTGCGGGGCCCTAATGAAGCCTCTGGTCGCCCCCAAGAAGCCTATGGCTAAGGACGTGGAACAGGACAACAAGGGAGAAACAGAGGGGGCAGAGAAGAATAAGAAGCCCAAAGCCAAACTGCTGGACTTCTCTGTGTTCAATGACTGTGGGTTTCTCATCTACACGGTGGCGGCGTCCATCATGGTGCTGGGGCTGTTTGTGCCTCCAGTGTTTGTTGTGAGCTACGCTAAGGAGCTTGGGAATGAGGACACCAAATCGGCTCTGCTGCTCACTATCCTGGGCTTCATTGACATTTTTGCACGGCCCACGTGTGGTGTGATTGCCGGACTGAAATGGGTGCGGCCTCGCTGCGTCTACCTCTTCAGCTTTGCGATGATCTTCAATGGAACCACTGACCTCATCGGATCACAGGTAGGTGAAAGCTTGCTCATTATGAACAGGAAAGAAGAAGCTTGGTTCACCCATTAAAAAAAACAATAAACATGTTTGTTCCCAGGCGAAAGACTATTCAACACTGGTGGTCTTCTGCATCTTCTTTGGCATCTCCTACGGCATGGTGGGTGCGCTGCAGTTTGAGGTTCTCATGACAATAGTTGGCACTGAGAAGTTCTCCAGTGCCATTGGCCTGGTCCTGCTCATGGAGGCTATTGCTGTGCTGGTTGGGCCACCTGGTGCAGGTCAGTAATCACAAAAACTAGAACATGAACATGCTGGACTATGGACTACTACAAGTATCCAATTCATTTTAAACACTTGTTGACAGCAATATACGCAACTGAAGTACTGCAGGCTGTGTAATATTACAGAGCGAGTGTCTAAATCTTTTATTTCTCTCTGGTTCCTCCATTGTATGTTCTCATCTGTTCCCCTGTTCCCCCGTCTTCTGTCTCAGGCCGGCTTCTTGATGCCACCAAGAACTACATGTACGTCTTCCTGCTGGCAGGAAGCGAGGTGGTCCTCGCGGCTGTGGTTCTGGCTTCTTGTAACTTCCTGTGTATCAGAAAGAAGTCCTCAACGCCGGAGGACAAGCTTGAGAACATCACAGTGACAGACGACATCAAGGCGGAGGCATGCAGCGAACCTGCAGAGATGAATGAGGAGGAGGAGAAGGGAGCAAGAGAGGAGCAAGAGAAGGAGACAAAGAAAGAGGTCTTGAAGGAGGAGGGGGAGACAGACAAAGAGGTTAGGCCAGAGAGTGTAACAGTGGACTCGCAGGAAGTGGAACGGTTCTTGAAAGAGCCACAACAAAATGGTGACATGGCCATCAGTCCTGAAACATGCCTGTGAGCAGGGATGGAGGATGCTGGACTACTCGCAGGCTATGCTCCTTCCTTTTTTAAAATAATCCAACGGCAGGACAAAGTGTACTTTGAAGTGTTCTAACGAGCACACTATTGGATAGTTGTGCTTTCCTCATCATTCAGTGTTTAATCCAGGTGTTCATCTCGTTGTGGGGAGGCTTATTGGTTTCACTGCCATATGAAATCGTAAGAGTTGTCAGCAATATGTTATCTCTAGATGTTTTAAAATGTGGTGGTTAATAATATTCAATAGAAAAACTCTGCACTGCCTTGTGTGTACAGTTTATATCAAAGTTTTATTAAGTATAGTCACCAGCAAATAAAGGTAAGGGATCATTTTCACAATATTCTCACTATATTCTCAATGTCAACAAATCCCATGAAAATACTAAAATAACCAGATGTCCTGATTTGCTTGGGATTTTCCCGGTTTCAAGCTGTCCCAAGTCCTGACAGATATCTGTAAAACACTGACATTTCCCAGTTTTAACATCTGGTACACAATTACACAATAATAATAATAATAATAATAATTATATTATACATGTTTTCAGTCTCACATAGACGTTTATCACCCACTTATTATTACCTAACCCAGTATAAAAACATAATGCACCACGCGCCAGAGTTCAGCACTGATTTGCCAGTATATCAATCAATCAGTGTGACATTGTTAATATGTTGCTAGCCTCTGAGTCAAACATCATAGGCTCAGTCAGTAAGCTAATGGTTAGCTAAAGAGCTCCAGGAGGCTTACTCCTTTGTAAAGTGTCCTCCAATGAAAATGCTGTGTTCATGGCGTCCATGATGTTGATAGGTGCACTTGGTAGGTGTCCCCCAGACTTAACACCTGTGGTGTATGCATGAACATGCGGTACACTTGAGGGTCCTGGTTTGTGAATTTTAAAATATTACCCTAACTATAACTACAGCTGGGAACTAGCTTTTAGCTATATCTGATGCAATAAATATATTCTTCATTGTCCCTGTTAAATAAACAGCTAAATAAAATATATATATATAAAAAATAAAATTGTTAGTTTTTAACAGGTGTTGCCTATGTAGCCAAACCCTGTTAGTTTATTGTATTCCTCTGTGCCACATAGCTCTGTCCTGCTGCAGGAAATACTCACTATAGCACCAAATATTTATTCATCCACATCTGAAAATAGTTCTCAACAAATGCACTATTTACTCCTGTTTTAGTAACATTTACAATGTTTTAAGAAATTACATAAAACTTGAAACAATATATCTCTGGGGCATTTTTAAAGATTTACCTCTGCAGTAGGAACCAATGTGCTTCGGACTGAATTTGGGGGAATGGACCAACACCTTGTTAGTGTTTTCATTCGATTTGTTGGCAATAAAAAATATAGAATCATGCCAGCCTTATCCTTTAAAAACAAAAGGCCGCTTTTTTCTTACAAAGAGTCAGAACAGCTTAGCTGTGTAAATAAGAACACCTTTCTATTAATGCTTAAAATGGTTTGTGTTTGCTTTGAAAAAGCTTGAAAGGCTCTTAATGCCCTGACCACCTGGTGTCATCGCCGTGTAAGAATCTTTCCTTATGGTCTGTGCTGCCACAGTTAAGGCGGGTTAGATGTCTAAATGAGAAGTGGTTTCTGTCGTATCAGTATTAAATGGTTGCTACATACATTGAGCGTCGGTGTTGCAGTCGTTTGAAGATTGTTGCTGGTCTCGTGGTATCTTTGTGATCCCTCCCTGGATTATAAGCAGGGCCCAAATATTCTCCACGTCTTTGTTATGCTCTTCATCACTGTGTTACATGATATATTTACAGTATTTTAGCTTCACTCAACAGACTTTGCCTTTGAAGATCACTTATCTGTATGTGTGGTACTGTGGTTAACTGCTGATATCGGGCTTATGTGAGCTGACAGTGTCGTTTGTTGTGGTTTTGGGTCGACTGATATGGCCTACTGCTAGAGGGGTGAACATAGACTTTGAGGAAACGTCACTAAACTGACTACTAGATTACTTTTCCCTCTAACTCATGCTTACATGCTATGCATTGTCTGTACTGTTTGTGTGTTTCAGTGAAGCAGAATATTACAGGAAAATTTAGTTTATTAACAACTTTGCTTGTTTTTTAGTTTTATAAAAGTTGCCTGTAAAATGTAATCGGAACTAGTGAATGGTGGAATGATGGCTGAAAATACAAAAGAATGACGCAGGTTGTAAAATAACTAAACTGTCCTTTAAAAGGATTCAGAATAACACTATTTACAGTTACAACTACGAGCATCACATTTTGTTGATATCAGGCTCCCTTTAACATATTTACTGCACATTAAACATGTTTTAAGCTGCGCTAATTAATATTTTTATATTAAGAAGGGATCATATAATGTGTAATGTAAAATAAGTTGCTCATTGTGAAGAACCCACAGAAAATTAGCATTCCAGGCTGCCGTCAACAAAAAAAATCCCATTTTTAAGACATGTAAAAGCTTCAAAATTCATATTTACTGACACATTTTATGTCGTAGAACAAAATGGGAGAGGTTCGACCGAGAATGTTAAATAATTTCAGGGTTTTAGAGCTCATTCCTGCACTCTATACACAGATCTCTCCGCTCCATTACATAATATTTTACTCATGCACATTAACCTTTCCTATTTTTTCCTTACGCTCTCCTCACAGAGCATGTAATGAAGTTAAAATGAAAAGAGAAAACATCATTAATTCAGTAGACCTTTGTAGTACAGGCATGCATTCATTAATTTATTGCTGGTGCATTTTCAGGGCAACAGAACATAATATAACACAACAGCTGGGTGAGTGATGCATCTATTGGTATCCATGGTGATGGATGATTTCGACAGTGTAAAACAGCGAGTGAGACTTCAAGTGAGTTGTCACTCAGCTGATGATTTCATCATTTATCAGAGAAGCTGGTCAGTGGGACAATCTACCTAAACAAGGGTGTGATTCTTTAACAATCTACCTGAACTAATGATAGATGAACATTTATTATTTTAATGATTTGTAATCCTTCTATATGACATTAAATATTATATTTGGTATTTTATTTTCAGATGGTATAGAACATTTTATTCTAATATAAGAAAATGTATTTAGCTGAATGTCATGCTCTCCTCTATCCTAATTTTGTGTTTTCTTATAAAAGTGACTAACTGATTTGAATGTGTGTCTATGTGTGCTTAACAACAGTGGTTCTGTCTGACAGTGAAACAGAAAACCTCACATCTGAGCCTAATACATATTCTCCAGCCACGCAGATGCTTGAACTGATATTTTTGATTTATTTCCAATATGTTTAATTGTATTATGTGTGTTTCACTGTAGACTGTTACTGTTGAAATGGGGCCACACCCCTGTTAATTCACTTTCATGCTCTTCTAACCAAAGCTTCCTACTGAATGTCCCTGATGTCAGTCTGATAACAGACTGAACTGCAGTTTTATTTTAGTCAGTCGCTTTTCTGTTATAAAAGTCTCTATCCATGGTGTGAAAAAGCAAATATACTCTGAAAGAATAATCCAAGTTAATCTAATTCTGTAATTGTGTTGAGTGTAAAAGTGTAAGAAGTGAAGTCATCTTCCTGTATGTCAGATTTATCATTTGGCCTGTATCCCTGTTAAAGTCCAAGCAGTTGCTTATTCAACGACAAAAGAAAGCTGCTTTTCAGTAATGTGTTCCTTTGTATCATTACTAACTTTAAAAAGGAGTCACAGGAGTATGTGAATCACATAGCTGTGAATCAGAAGATGATGGTGAATAAAGATATTTGGAGCCTTACAATGTTTTTAGTGATGAATCAATTAAGCTGATTTCTACCACTTCTTTGTAAAAGATGTAATAGTAATAACTTTTGTTCATACATTGGCAACTATTACCAATGGTGGTGTCATTAATGTAACTAAGTAGATAACCAAGCACTGTAACTAACTGCAGTTTGGAAGTAACCTATACTTGTATATCTATAAACAGATATCTGTATATGAATGCAGAATGCAAAGCTAAATAGCTGTCAGATGATAGCTGATGGGCTCCGAGACCTAATCTTAAAGGTTATATATACAAAATTCACATTCCACTGGATGTGGCACCAGGATGTAAGACCAAAACAATAGGATAAAAAACTCTTTGTTAGTCTTCTGACAGTCTTTCCAACTCTTAATACACTGTGTTAGATGTGAAAATATATGTGAAAACAACGTTGTAATGTTAATCCTTGGGGACAAATTCAAATTCATGTCCACTAAGTGTTTGTCTTTGCTACTGACAGGCTCAGATTGTTATAAAGTGTCTGACAACATTATAGGAAAAGGATCCTACAGAGATAGACCTTTTATTTAACCAGAAACAGCCATAATATCATATTTACCTCACATACCATTGTAACGTGGACAGAAACAAAATAAAACTCACCAAAGCAGTCTTTATTAGTCTTTCCACTGCTCCAACAATAACCAACTCTGGTCTGGTAAATAAATAAATACAGTTTAAAAATCCAGTTTCAGTCTCTACATGTTGTACATGGAGCAAACAGCCATGTGAGCAAACCACAGAGCGGCTGGATAGCAACACAAGCAGAGGGTGTGTGACATCACTCTCTGCTCAGGACACCATGACTCTGCATTATCTTTACAAAGCTAATAGTTGTTTGCTGCTGTATTCACCTTTTAAATCTACTATGAGCTTCAACTAAAATTGATAATTTCCATGTAGTGCTATAATAGATTATAATAAGTTCTTACATGCTGTACAAAACATGAATACATAGTTTTACATGGTTTCGACTTTGTTGAGGGTCTGAATTCATTCTTCTTTTACACCCCACAGCAGAAGGGGGCGACAATGCACCAAATTAGAAACCAACTTTACCAAGAAGCAGAGGCCACAGGGAAAGTTTCCCACCGGTGCTATTTCGCTGCTGCACACATTTGCAAAGTGCTGCGCCAGGAATACTCTACAAATCTCATAAAATTACAGGTGAAACAACTAACTATCCAAATACATATCGTCAAGTAGAGTTAGTACATGACCGGAGCAGTGCATGGTGCTCCCAGAGGAACATAACTGTGATAGGTTTACTGTCAAACTGTTGTAGTTGTGTAATGCGGTGGAGCATCATGTGCTACATGTCAACTGACTGCAGTTAGCTCTGCTAGCTCAACAACAGTACAGCACAGACAGACAGCTAGGACATTGTGAATGCTAATAGCTGTGGAGGCAGACAGTAGACAGTTAAAATAGCTCGAAACCAACCCCAGAATAATTGAGTTGTCAACTTTGCTCTCGCTAACATTAGGAGACAACCCTGCAGTGTAACCGAGCTAGTTGAGCTAAAGCATTATTAGTGTTTAGCTGGCTACATTTTGGACCCAAAACCTCTCAGTTCAGTCTGTACACGAACAGTCAGCTAAAACTGCTCAAAGATAGTTTTAAAAGGACTTCAGCATGCTTATGAAGCCATTTGCCAGTATATTTAAGTTCTATACTTAAGAGGTTCATGTGTTCACTGCTGGGTGAATAGTTTTTACTAATGCTAAATAAGCTAACCACGCCAAAGTAAAGAGAAATACCAAACTCCACAAGAGATTTTTTAGATTTTACTGCCAGAGAAAAGCCACATATTCAAAAGTTTCTTGGGCAGTGAAATGTTCCACATTTAATTCTGTTAGCTTCCAACAACAGAGTTCCTCTCTCATGTTTCAAAACGTTGACAGAGAAAATTCTGGGATTTGGTGAGACTGCCGGTAACGACAACAAAATCAGGTAGTGTATCTTTCCCACTTTCCCAACATTTTCTTGTTCTGTGCAGTGCACCTGGTGTTGCCAAGCAGGAAGGACAGCAATAATGGACAAGCTCCAGGGCTTTGAGTTCTGGAGAACGACCCTGAAAGAAGCGCGCTTTGTGGTGGCGCCCATGGTGGACCAGAGCGAGCTGGCCTGGCGCCTGCTGAGCCGCCGCCACGGTGCTCAGCTCTGCTACACCCCCATGCTGCACGCTCAGGTGTTTGTCCGCGACGCCAACTACAGGAGAGAGAACCTCTACAACGAGGTGTGTGAAGAGGACAGACCTCTCATCACGCAGGTGAGGATCCACACAGGCGGTAGGTTAACATTGTTCCTCGTGTAGTGCCAGTGACTCACAGTGTCGAGTTCCCTGTGTTTAGTTTTGTGCCAATGATCCAGAGGTGTTCCTTCAAGCGTCTCTGCTGGCTCAGGACTACTGCGACGCTATCGACCTCAACCTGGGCTGTCCGCAGATGATCGCTAAGAGAGGTACGTACGGTTCCTACAGGAATGAACCCCGGAAGTTCTGACTTTGGCAACCCCCTTGTGGTTGTATCAGAAATGTCACTCACAGATGACAGAGTGAAAGGAAAGCTAACCCTTCACGATGCTTGTTTCTAAGGGCACTATGGTGTTTTCCTGCAAGACGAATGGGAGCTGTTAGAGAAAATGGGTAAGTCTGTGTTTAACTTATTGTAGAACTCTGGGAGGATCTCTGACAATGTCTAAAGTCTAAAACGTGCTAAGTCAAACACTTAACATTTCCCTCTTATTTTACAGTTAGGTTAGCCAACGAAAAGCTGTCTGTGCCCATCACATGTAAGATCCGTGTGTTCAAAGAGGTGGAAAAGACAGTCAGCTATGCCCAGATGCTGGAGAAAGCTGGATGTCAGGTGTGATCACGATGATCTTAATAAGAATCCACTGCTTCTGTGTTCACTGTTTAACTAAGAGGAGATTGATTAACCGTCCTTTAAAGACATCTTGAATAGTGAGCTGTGTGTTATTTCAGAATGTTTATTATATATTTATCTGTTAAAGCTGGCTTTAGGAAGCATTGCAAAGGGTCTTTAAAGATTTGGTCAAATCTCTTCCCAGCTGCTGACAGTGCATGGCAGAACCAAAGACCAGAAAGGTGCCATGACGGGTATCGCTAGCTGGGAGCACATCAAGGCAGTACGGTGAGCTACCGTCACCTTGTGTTAAGACGTCACATGTACTATATATATCAGTCGGGAACATTTGTCCGGCTTTCCCTATGGTCTCCAACTCATCATTTATAGCTCTTTTGTGCTATATTTGTGATATTTAAACCAAATGAAATGAGTTTTTTTTGTGTTTTTGCTATAGGAAGGCAGTTAATATTCCAGTGTTTGCAAATGGCAACATTCAGCACCTGAGTGACGTGGAGTGCTGCATTCAGGAGACGGGAGTGCACGGAGTTATGAGTGCAGGTTAAGAATATATGTCTGCAGTGTCACATTTTTCCCTCAGTGTTAATAGATCATATACAGTAAACTATAAACAGCATTCCTGCTTAGGATATGCATTGTTTTGAAACTCATTTGTGTGTCTATTCTTGTTTTTTTTTTTT
>JAGRRF010010735.1:20871232-20908644 GCA_019097615.1 Morone chrysops
GATGGCTGAGGAATATCTGGAGGTGGTGAAGCAGTACCCGCCCTGCACTCTGTCCTACGTACGAGCCCACCTCTTCAAGCTCTGGCACCACACGTATGTCCCCCTCTTTCTCTATTTGTGTGTGTACACAGATGCATGCACCTTACACCTGGAACAGAATCAGCAGCAGTAGTAAACGTTGGGTTAGCATTAGCAGTGCCTTTATCCAGTTGTGATACGGCTTTAGGAGAGTGAACAGTAAACAGTGCGGCTGGTATTAATGAGATCAAATTACAAACAGTCACTCTGGATAACGTGCTGCATTGTTTTTCTTCTGTTGCCTCAAGTGGCTGTTTGAGCAACTGCAGTTTTTGGTACATTCTGTTTTGGCTTCATTTACCAGCCAAGCAGGTTGGCGCTTGTACATTAGCTGATCCTCTTGACCCTTGCAGCCATGTGATTTATGTGTTTCCATGTGTATGTGTGTATGTAGGCTACAGATTCACCAGGACCTGAGAGAGGACTTGGCCAAGGTGAAGACCCTCGAGGGTTTGGCTGATGTCAGCAAACAGCTGAGACTGCGCTGCCAGGTAACAGCTATAAGAAAGCAGTTTTAATGACGCTTAGCTGGGGAAGTGGAAACCATGATTTAACCAATCTGTCTCTCTGTAGTTAAATGCTCAGCAGCACCAAAGGGAGGAAGAGAGAGAGAGACAAAAAGTGGGCAGACTTTGTACTGCTTAAAATAGTAACTATTGCCTATGTCTTCATCAAAGACAAGATTGTGTTAAGTTAAGTTTGTGCTCTAGTCACACAAGTCAACATTGGGCAAAGGAGCACCACAACAATGCAACTCTTAAGCAATTAGTGGAGTCATACTGCATGACAATAAGCAGCATTACTCATTGGTTACAGTGCTTAAGTAGCATCAAAAATGATTAAGACCCATTTCAATCTGGTATTAACTTGCAGTCTGTATCTGGACAATGACCTCTTATCACAGGCCTTTGCATTTAGACCTGCAGGGTTTCCCACAGCGTGCCACGCCTCACCTGAAAGACAGAGCACATCTGCTAACATCAGAGGAAACTTACACTTTTATAGAAGAAAACAAGCAGAGGGGCTAATTTCCTGGAGTTTTCGTTGACCCTTGTCCTGCATGTCGTAGTAGCCTAAAAATGTGGCAGCATTTTCCAGACATCATTGACAGCTGGCTTAGATTCAGTCACAGTGTGATCCAGACCTGTAGTCTGGCTGATCTGAACATATACATTTACAGTATATCTTGCATTAACACACATTTTCCCCTTTCCAGATAAACTATCCAGATGCAGCTTGCATGTTAATACCAGGTGGAAATGCACAGTGGCCTCGGTCTGCTCTCCACATTGCAAACAAAATTGATCCCCTACATGGCCGCTGCCCACTAAAATCTTTGAATCCAGCTTGAGAGTTGGTGTAGACAGTTCTGTACCATTCACTGTCTGTGTGTCTGTGCAGGAGGAGATAGCCAAAGGAAAGGACGTAGAAGAGAAGAAGGACGGCCTTCCTTTCCCCCACTGGATCTGCCAGCCATATGTCAGACCAGCGTGAGTCACCACCCTTTGTTGCTCAGATTTGTCTCTAATATATATATAATATATAATCTTTTCACTGACAATTTGAATTCTAATACATCTGTATAAATGTCAACCCCACAGCAAAGTGATCTATGGTCTTGGATAGCAAGGTGCAATGGGGAGATGCGGCTAACATTGTGATCTTACTGACTATGCCCCACAGGCCTAAAGATCCGGTTGCCAACGGCAACAGCAAGGATTCAGAGGTGAAAAAGACGGTGTGTCAGAAGAGGGCACTGGAAGACTCGGACGGAACAGCTGACACACTCTCCAAAAACAAACAGAAGAAAAGATCCCGAAACCCCAACAAGAACTTCTGTCCCGAGCAGAAACGTGAGTCCAACTCGTCACTTTTAGCTTAAACCACTCACTTCCTCGTTTTAAACATTCAAGTAGGGCTCTACTGAAATCTGTTCCTCCTCTTTCCTCCCGCAGCCAAATACATCAAATGTGAACAGTGTGGAAACCCAAAGGTAATTGATTAAATGATTAATGGTGACAGAAGATGTCAGTGTAATGTCAATGAAAATGAGAAGTTATAATGATTAACTTTGTTAAAATAATAAGGCTTTAGTTGAATAGAGTGCTGAAATAGATATGTAAAAGGGTTTCAGTTGAAGACATTGTCCTTTTCGTAAGACATACCTTCTGCTTTGTTCAACTTGTCCAAAGAATCAGGAGGAAACGTCCAACGCAATTGTTTGTTTGACATCTTTTATTTTACTCTGCAGGGAAATAAATGTGTCTTCAACCTGTGTCGAGGCTGCTGTAAGAAGAAGGCCTTCAAAGAGGTGGCAGACTGTCCAAGTCAGTACACACACACACACAAATATAGCAAGTTGTACAAATGAGTGCTGTGCAGTTGCTGTTTTTTTGTACCACAAACTGATTATTTTATTACTAATATATCAGAATATTTATCTAACCCTAACCCTGTTTTTTGCGGTTTTATTGAGTAATATTTCCAACAAAGTACTGCACCAAGTTTGAATGAAAAGTACACACTGTGAACTGCTGAAGTGATTAGTTGATGGGAGACTATAGGAATATTATTGGGGGTACAGGAGGGGCTTCCTGAGAGTTGCTGGAACCTGTATAAGTTGGGGTACATCATCTAAAATTCTTTATGCTTTCAGAAGGTCCAGAACTAGTCTTAATGCTGGAGAGGGACTTGTTTTTAAGATTAAACATAATGTACTTTTCACACTGTCGGTCTGCTTGTTTTGTCCTCACCAGAGTTTGATTGACGGCCTGAACAAATCAGATTAAACGGCCAAATACACCAGAGTTTGTTTAAAATCAACGTAACAGGTTAATTGGGTAAGCACCCAAAGGGGCCGATCGCTACAGGCGTGGCCGCTGCAAAGACCTCTTGGCAAAGCACGTTGTGATGGAAGGGCTGCTGGGTGATCAGTATGATTAACAGCAACAACAACAAAAAATGGACGACAAGCTCTTGCCATTGGTCTCTCTCCCTATGAGACAAGTAACTTACATGAGCTATGGATTCCCCCTTTGCCCCCTCCCTCTCTTCCACTCATCTAACGGCATCGAAACAGAAGGGGGTGGTAAAGTAGAAAATCCTGCGTTTTGCCTGATTTCATTGGCTTCCTGAACCTGTTGATGAGCAGCGCGGCTGCTAGAGAAATGCAACACGTGGTGCAAGAGAAGAGCGCACACTGGGCCTGCCGTACCATAGAAAAACAACGGTTTCGCTGGCAGCAGTCGATGGAAAAAGCAGACAAACTGATGATGAAAATAATCTGTATGTCCTTTGGTTGACAGGCCACGGGCTGAGGTTCAAGACCAAGGCGGAGAAACAGAAAGCCGAGGAGGACGGGAAGACAGAGGGCTCTGCGGTAGAGACGGAGAGAAGCAGCGGCTCCCCTCAGCCTCTCCCAGACCCGCGTACAGAGCTGCAGGAGCAGCCGCCACTATGAGCAGAACCGCGGCTACCTCTACAGGCACAAACCATACTCACAGCACCTTCCAAACATGTTGATGTCAACACTTAAAGGGGGTTCACACAACATCTCAGCCATCTTGGTCTTCATCAAGTTGTCTTAGCTGATGAAGGATAGTTGAATCCAAATGTTGACCACAGCTGTTGTGTGCACCTGCTTTCATTTGGGCAACAGAGAGACGCGAGCGGAGGTCGATCGGACCTCCAGGTAGAGGTCGGTTTGTGCACGTAGAGGTAGCCAACGATCAGTCAGGACACAGCTGCTAAGTAACCTCAAAAACAAGTGTTCTCCAGAGACTGATGAAATATGGACAAAGACCAAAACCTGAAAATATCAAAACAATTACATTTTTCTTTATTATTATTTGATCTAGATGTTCGGGATGATCAGCTTTTTAATTCTCTTTTTATTTCCCTTTTCTTTTGGGTTGGACGAATTTTTGAATTAATTCTGACATTTTTTTATTTTTTTGAGTTGGAACATCATTTTATCCAAAGTTGTTACTGAGCAGCCAAAGTAAAACGATCCAGTAAGTGTGAGAGTCGTGGAGAAAATAGCTCGTCCTTACAGGTTTTATTTCTCTCCCTTAAGGTCCTGGATGTGGTTTTTAACTCATTAGTTAGCCTATTTATTTTGGGTAAGGGTTTTACTCGTAATGCATTGACTCATGTATGTGCCTTTTTGATAAGTACCACTGCCTATCCAGATATCAACTTGAGCTCATGAGGGAGATCAAAGTGGTGCTCCACCTGCTGTCGTGCTCAGAGACCACACACCCCAAAACAAACGGATTTAAAGGTGCTACCTGTATAATTGTGCAGACAAAAAAGAAACACTGACATTTTTGGAAAGGTGTTTTTCTGTCACTTGTATATCAAAGTCATCATGAAGTGTTTAACCTAGACACTCGCTGTCTGTCGTGATTCTAGTCTTTGTGCTTAACTAGACTAAAAATGTTCGACAGACGGGTAACTGATATTGATCTTTTCATCTGACTTAAGGCCCTTGAAAGCATTGTTTTTTATTTCTCTATGACATGGAAAGTGTGTGTGTGTGTGTGATTTGATGAGTTTTGATTGACAGTAACCTGCTAACACAAGCAAACAACCTCCCAACTGTCTTCAGATACATATTCGTATGTTGATCATTCTGATTGGTGCGCTGATGGAGATGACATCACCTTTTTTAAATGCATCCCGGCCGTATTAAACCAGTGAGAAGAGCACAGAGGGAAACGCACGTCCGACATTTCTTGCTCAGCATAGGGTGGCACATTTTAAACTATGTGAAAGGCTTAAGTTCAATGAAAAAAGACTAAATGTATTGATATTTAATGCTACCTTTAGGTATTTCTAATCAATGCTTTAATGTGCCACAATAATGTAATGTGTTTGAGTTCAAACATCTTCATTTGTGCGCTTTTCCAACTAAATACTGATACATGTGACTGCCCTCCCTTAAACTCTCCTATCTGGCCCTAGTGTGAAATAACCAAAATATGTTTTCAGGGGCTTTGAACACATCAAACTCCAACATGTTCTGTATCAACAAATTGCTGTTACCATGGTTATCTTAACTAGAAAATAATGACACCATCCTCATCACGTCTTGTAGCCGCTGCCAACCTCATCTCTCCATTTTTACATGCGCCACCTCAGGCTGATGTGGCTCCTCTTGTTTCTGCATCTGTTCATGAATGATCCTGTTTTTATTGATGACAAATACAAAAGACATGAGACATGAGGATTGTTCTGTTCTTTCGACTTGCTTTTATTATTGATCCTTCAGCTCAGTCCTGCAGGATCAGCAGCTGCATCCTGACCCAAACGCTTCCCGGGTTTCCTGCAGCGTTTGATGGCGAGGTCGCTCACCTCACCTGAAAAAGGGCCCCTTCTGCTAACATCATAAACAATTAGTGCTTTTTTAAAAATGAGAAATCTTAAAAGAGCTGAGGCGCTATTTGAGCAATGTTCTCTTGGCTTTCAGAACAAAACATGTTCACAAAGTGTTAGTGAGTTAGTGATTATCTCAGTCTTTTTCATAGGAAGCAGTAAAATGGCTGTTAAAATAAAATACAATACAGAAAAACAAGTACCACTGCCAACCAGTAGTTTTGGGTACTAAGAGCAAATAAATGTGTCTTGTATCTGTAGAAGCAGAAAACATGAGACAGCAATTTAAAGTCTGTTAAAAATGACAGGTAAGAAATGCATAAACCCAAGAAACACACCAGCTTCTACCCTCAGGCTGCTAAATTCACTTCATCATACAAATTAGTATGACTCAATTTTTATCTACTTTTTAAAATAAAGGGAAATATACCGACAATTTTACAACCCTGTGCTGTAAATGATAAAATAACCTTGAATTATATGCTTTTTTTTTTAATGTTGAAACATTGGATACACATATAGTACAACAGTCATTGGCCTTTGGTCTTTGGGTTTAAACTCATCAAGATGGTTTTTTTTAGACTGGTAGTTTTTCTTTTTATACTTTTAGAAAATATGTTCCTTTGCTTAACATTTTAAAGTAAAAGCATGCTGGGGCACCCTGGTAGCTCACCCGGAGCTGGCTCCCCATGTACCTAAGCTGAGTCCTTCCTGCAATTGCTACAGTAGTCCAACCTGTCCCCCTTTCATGTCTGTCTTGAGCTGCCCTGTCCAAAACGGTAAAGGCACCCAAAAAAAGAAAAGAAAAAAGTACGGTGTTATCCAAGATAACTTCATCCAAGATTGACATATCATTCACTCTACTTGCTAGAGCTGATGTGGCTGGATGAGAGTTCTAATTAACTCTAAACATACACAGAATGGACCGTTTAACATTATTTACCAGAATGATAAATAATGATAAAAAAAGAAGGCAAGCATTTCCAGCTATCTGCTTCAACATCAGCCGCATGCAAGGCTGCAAGCTGCTAATCTTCATACACAGCACAGCCTAGAAGTTAAACATGTACTATCTGTCTTTGCTTTATCTAAATGCGGAAGCCAGTGCGTTCACTGTCAGGCTTCTGCTTTAATTGCATGCTTTTCAGAGGCCAAATGTTAGTAAAAGTGATGACATATATATATATAAATCCGAATTTAGCCACTTGGGCCCCTGTTCACCCCGGGTTCGTCTCTCTCTGAAGCATTGTGTCCACATTTTGTTGCCTTTAAGTATGTATCAGGTCCACTTCCTTATATGTTGCCCAGAGACTCTAACATAGTTACACATTCTGTTTATATTTATTCTAATGTCTAAAGTCTCTCTTATGCTGGAACAGCAAGGAAACATATGGTGGTATTCTGGAAATGTAGTTGGACCCTCTGCCTTTATTCAAATATAGCTGATATAGCCAACACTGATTATGATACGTAAGGTTTTTTCTTAATGAACAGATTAGAATTTGGCATTTGAAGACAGCTAAAATGGATTATGTGTGAGAGGAAGGGTTAGTGTGTTCTGTTGATGAATGAAGATGTCTGATTTTGTTAATGTGCCTGAAAGATGTGGACTCACTAATGTTAGAATAAAATGCAGTGTTCCTGTGCTACATCCCAAATTCTCCAAAAACACACAGTGACACTGAAACTGATGCTTAAAAGCTTTAATGCAGAGGATTTAGTCGACCAAACCAAAGTAGATGTTGAACCAGCGTCAAGGACAGTTCAACAGGAGTAGAGAAGCTATAGAGTAAGACAGGCTGTCAGGCGAGACTGGGCATCTTCAGCTTCATGGGAGTTTAGACCTCAGCCGAGGCTTCCTCGCTGCGGTGGATGTAGTCTTTGATGAATTGCAGATGCTTGGACACCTGGGTGTAGACGCCAGGGCGGTTTGGGAGACCACAACCATCGGAACTCCCATAGCTCATGATGCCCACCTGTACGAAGCCACCGCCTGCACGACACACCAACGGGCCGCCGTAATCCCCCTTTGGAAGCACAAAACGCACACACATACATGCTCACTGAGTGAGTCTGTCCACTTTGGATTGTTCATTTCTTATTTTTAAAGCCTCACTCCACTCAGAAATCAGTTGTTCTTCCTACAGTGTGATTTTGAATGATCTATGTGCAGAGTTTGACACTAGAAGGAAGTTTTTCACGAATTATACCAAAGATAATTTTGTTTTGTTTGTTGTGGCGTTACATTTAGTGAAGAATTCACTAATGTATGACTTGTTCCGGACTTGCAATTGGGACAACTTTCTCAAGAAGAACTGATTTTATGTTTCAGCTGATAGTAAAAACTCACTTTGCAGGCGTCCTTCCCTCCAGCCATGTCCCCTGCACACATCATGTCAGAAGTCAGCTCAGGATACCTCGCCTTACACACTTTCTGAGAGACGATGGGAATCTTCGCCTGCTGAAGGGTTTCCGGATCAGACAGTAGAGCTGCATAGACACACGCATAGACACACACACACACACACACACACACAGACAGAAAGAGGTGATATTTCTATGGTTAGGCCTGTATTTATAGGATGGGGTTTTGACAGATAGTGGGGTCCATGGCTGTGGCTCAGAGAGCGGGTCATCCCCCAATCGGAAGGTTGTTGGTTCGATCCCCGGCTCCTCCTGCCACGTGTCGAAGTATCCTTGAGCAAGATATTGAACCCTGAATTGCTCCTGATGCATAGCATCGGTGTGTGAATGTGTATGTATGAGTTAGTTTCTGTTCGATGAGTTCACTGAGTGAATGTGTGTGAAAGGGTGAATGTGGCACGTAGTGTAAAAGCGCTTTGAGTGGTCGGAAAACTAGAAAGGCGCTATACAAGTACAGGTCCATTTACCATTTACCATTTAAAAGAGTTAGGAAGTTTTATACCAACTCTGTTCGTACAGGCGATAAAGAGCTACTGCCAGCAGCTGTTAAGCTTAGCTGAGCACAAAGACTGGAAACAGGGGGAAACAGCTAGTCTGGTTCTGTCCAAAGTTAACAAAAGCCTCTTACCATCACCTCTCAGACAAAGTAATTAACACATTATAGGTTGTATGTCCCCCTCCTGGCCTATTGTTTCTCCCCCCATGAGCAAGAGACACCTGGTGTCAAGCAGCCAAACTTCTGACTAGAAAAATATTTGCGTATTCATAGATTATGGATGTTTCAATAATGGAGAAGACATAATTTTTAAAAAATAATTTTAATGAAGAAATAAATATAAATATTATAATCTGTATTTATTTATTTATTTATTTATTTGGGCACGGTATGTAATATACATTTTTTGTGAAATAAAACCCAAATATCCAATATTTTTAAAGCAGGATCAGAAGAAGCAGATTTGATTTGTAAAAGTTTTCTGAGTTGTCAGCAAACCAACATAGTCCAACATAATAGAATATAATTGAGAATATAATATAATTGAATATAATTGAAACAACTAATCCAACTATATGGACATCCGTGGGGAAGGGGTAGAGTACTTCGATTCATGACCTCAGTGTGTCTAAAGTCTTGGTTATTGCCATTTTGTTTATGAGAATTTACAATGCATACATGCATGCATGTGTGTGTGTGTGTGTATTCATTTGTCATTATATGTGTACCTTATAGGCTGCTTTATATACAAAACTTACCATTAGTCCCAACGTTCCCCCAGCCAGTGATCCAACACTCAGAGGATGAATCGAAGGTGTCGTCGACGCTGGGCAGACTCACTGGGGAGACATTCTCTGAGAATGTAAGCTTTTTCTTCAGCTTCAACAGAGCGATGTCGTTCACGTAGCCATTGCCCACGGCTTGGTATTTCTCGTGATGTATGACATGAAGTATGCCTACGTAACGTTCAGCTCCCTTTTGCAGGTTGTGTACGCCGACCCAAGCGCCCGATCGACGCGCATTGAAGTTAAGCTTACTGGCAACACAAACACACACATGTTCATTGTTTTCTGCATAGATGGAAGATCATGAACAGCAAAGATCCCAACACCCATTTGTATTCTAACATGCAGGTAGGTCCAGCAGAAGTGGGACATGAGTAACATATATATGTATATAACACTGCCTTGTTTTTCCATTTGACTGGAAAGGTATAAAGCTATAAAAAGCCCAACTGTAGTCTACCTACTAAGCACCAAACAGCAGACGCATTTAAAGTGTTTCTTTAATGGCTTGTTTCTGCTGCCCCCAAGGGGCCCAAAAAGATCCGTTACAGCAGGTTTAAATAAATCTAACTGGCTGTCGCCTCATATTTTGCAAGCGCTGTCCCACATTAGCTTAGGAGACTAGAATGATTAAGTGTATCTAGCTGTTAAAGCTGCTACATCATATCATATTTCAGTGTTCAGAGATTTATTGATTGATTTGACAACAGTACACTTGTACTTAGTTTTTTGTTATATATATTGTTAATAATTTTTCAAAGGCACTTTATATTGACCATTGATTAAGGTATAATGGATACAAATGCCTTTTAAAGTACACAATACTTTGAAATTAATAATAGTTACTGCTCCCAGTGCCTTGATAATAACGTGGTCACTTTTGCTGAACCCCAACATTAAAGTCCATGGATTGCCAACATGTTTTCAATCGTATTAACTTCTGTTGGGCTTCATTAAAGGCAGTATAGTGGCATTGATACACCTAATATGCCTACAGTACTCAAAGTTCTCATTACTATGGGTCGTTAGGGTCATGTGAAAAAAAAGACAAACACTTACGGATCCCAGCAGTGTGCAGCAGTCAGCAACCACTCACTGTTGAGAATGGTGCCGCCACAGCGCCACTTGTTGATGCCATCAGACGTGATGTTGAGGTGGACCATCCACGGCCAGCTGCCCTTTGCAGCATCCTGCCCTCCGACAATGGAGCTCCTCACCTCAGCCCCAAACAAACCTACAAAAGCAGCAATGTAAAAGGTTAAAGGTGTCCTGTAGAGTTTCTGGGGCAGTGCTGCAGGCAGTAATGCATGTTTAAACACAGTGATCAATCAATGTGCAGCCATCACCCTTCGTTAAAGAAGTACAAGTAAATATGATTTATAATTACAAAGCAATTTTACTAGCTTTGCCATAATAGACAAGCTTTTGGCACCTCATCATCTGTTAAAGTGTTTATCAGTCAATCAATTTCAAATCATCAATTCTACTAGTAAGAGTTGTCCACAGAGTGATAAATCAACACATTTATCTTGATACTAGAATAAAGTTCTAAAAATGTCAGCAATGATGTCTGTCTGTCTCACCTCCGGTGCTGTGGATGAGTACAAGCGCAGTGAGAAGTTTACGGAAAGCCATGTCTGTGACACAGTGGATCAGTGGCTCTGCACACTGCGAGGGAGCAGCTGCAGGTTTATATGCACAGCTGGAGAGATCAAATTCTTATCAGCACTATCAGCCTTCCTTTTTCCTCTCAAACAACGTGTGGAAAGTACACGTACAGTTTTAAGGTACTGGTACTTTGCTTTAGTAATTCTCCTTTAAAGCTTTATACTTTTGTTCCACAACATTTTGGAGAGAAATATTCTGCTTTTAATTCAAAGATGTATCTCCGAGTTGTTGTACTGTTGGTTATAAGTCCAAGGCATAGTATTATATCTTAGAATATGATCAATAATAATAATAATAATAATAATAATAATAATGATAATAATAATAATGATAATAATAATAATAATAATTCAAGAGATGATAATAATGATTTTTGTATTAAGATTTTGTCTGCTCAGACTACAGTCCTATATGTTGTTGTGTAACACTTTATCTTTACCTCCCTAATTTATAGGCTGTATATAAACACTCAAATTATGATGTGGTAGAATTTAGTTTTAATTGTCTTGTCCGCAATCATAACTCCTCATATGAATCATTAGTAATGATGTATAAATTGTTAATGACTTGATAACACAGTATAATTTGGTTGCATGATTACACACACAAACAAACCCTTACAGTGGGTTATAAAGTAGGCCCATTTATTAACTGTGCAATGTACAAATCACAGTTCACGGGTGAGTTTAAAACTGTTCATAAGATCATGAAGACACGTTATTATTTATAATAACAACAAGTATATTTTAATCTGTTATCCATAATATAATATGAAACTATGTAACATTATATCATAAAGCATTTACACTAGTTATGGATGCATCATAACAGTGAGTTATAATTGTCCTTGTATTTGGTTACAACAATATGGTTTGTGTTTGTGTTCTGAACCATTTATTAAGGGTTTATACTGGTTATAAACGTTAAAGAGGGAGTTGAAAGGCGCAAATACAACCATGACACAACGCTGGTGGTGCTGGAGGCAGAGAACTGGATCACAGTTTCTTTAGAGCCAGCTGAGTTATTCTACTTTGGTATTTTCATGTTGTTTTTCATTTTTGTTTTCAGTTCAGTTCAGTTTCAGTTAGTTTAGTAGGTAGGCTCATTTCGGTCTGTTTCCGCTGATCTGACCACTGGTCGCTGAACTGAGACAAAGGACAATAATAATGGACATGGATTGATACAACTTTGAGTTACTTTTTAGTGTGAATCTAATATTATTATTATTTTTTCAGTTTAACAAAAATGTTTTTTTCCCCACCTCATTTTTGGTTGACTCATAATATAGTAAAGGATTGCCTTTGTGATATTAAACATAGTGTAACTACATAGGGATAAGAAACGCGTAACAAAGTTTGGGCTACTATCTCATTTTAGCGTCACCGAACAGGAACCTTTAGCGTTGCTTTTGTTTCCGCGGGAGTTTCTTCGTACGGAACACCGCGTTTCATGTGACGTCTTTAAAGTGAACAGAAACAGAAATAGGAGCTAACGCAGACAGACAAAGACTGACGCCACTTGTGGAAGCTCATTTAGCTTCGTAGCATACTACAATGTATCCTGAGTGCTTGAACGGTTGTTACGGTATCTGTTAGGTCGGTATCTGTTAGCCCGGTGGCTCGCTGTTGTTTTGTTGTTTATTTTATCCGGTGCTGTTTGTAAACATGGAGCAGGCAGCCAGCGTCAACGCAGATCCCGTTCAACGCTCCGACAGCAATGGTGGGTCTGTCAGCTGCGTGTTTGACTTTACTGACAGTCATCATCAGATTGTACACATCATTATTATTATTGTCATGTGAGTCGCTAACGGTGTTGTTTATCTGTTGTTTATCTGTTGTTTACAGGTCGCTCCACACAATGGCGCAACTGGAGTGGATTTTGGTGAGAGTCCAGAAGTGAAGTGTTAAAAACCACGGCTCAAATACTGAGACAAATACTATAATGCTACCAGTTTCCACAACTACATTTAAAGTGTTGAAGATAAAGTCCGAACCGATGCAGCCCACAGCTTCCTGTTACTGTGTGAACAGCTACATATCCACTGTGAGACAGATGGAAGGAACAGAAACCTCCTGTGTGCTCTTATTGGTGTTTAAGAAATGAAACTCCTGACATCTTTTGTAGTTAAAGAAACAAAAAGAAGAATCATTGTTCCTTAAAAACGTTTCAGATCATTTTCAGTTTATATGATATCACAGTGCTTTTATACGATTCTGTTTGTTGTGCATGGTCAGGCCTTTATACAGGTTTATAGAGGCTTATTCTACAGTAAGGACTACACAGAATAAAAAAACAGTTTAATATCTATCCTGAAGACTTTGGTTACTAGAGGGTCTCCTTGGCCTCACAAAATGATCCAACATATGAACGAATCACAATGTATGTATATATAAATGTATAACCATTTTTTATTGTTCAAACTGCAAAAACAGAACTTAAAAATAAAAAAAAGATATGCCAACAACTTTAACATGGCTTCCTTTTGTAAAATAGTGAAATTAAAAGGAAATTAAAAGCAGTACATCGCCAGCACTTTGTCATGGTAGAGAAATATAAAACTATATATCACTATTTTTTGAACACCCACTGAAATAAGTCAGAAGTAGTGGTGTCAAAAAACTTGAATTCTGAGCCTTGTTTGCCAGTATTTCTCTCTTATAGCTCCTCATGTAATTTATATTTTTAGAACTTTTTCATTTAGGAAAAGTTCTTGTAAAGACAACATTTAACAAACACTTATGACTGAATGTGTTTAGTCAAAGAGAAGCCTCTCAGCCAGTGTCTCAGTTGTCAGTTATTGATCCATGTGAATCTGCTTACCCTGTGTTATCTGTCCCCTCTTGTGATTACCGCCTCAGGCTCCTTGGATTGTGCAACAACTTTGCGTATGTTGTAATGCTGAGCGCCGCCCATGACATCCTCAAAAGAGAAGAGTCAGGAAACGCCACAGCATCTGTAAGAAGGCCAATTTGTACTTTGATATTATCTTTCAGCAGTGACCCTTGTTGTTTCTAAGGGCTTGAAGCTTTAAAGTGTGTATAGACATAAAGATATAAAGCAAATTCATTTACACTTTTTACCGGTTTCCTTCTTTCTCCCCAGAATTCACCCACCGTGGCTGTGGATTTCCAAAGTGGGAACAGTAGCAACAGTAGTCTCTATGACTGCAATCCGGTCTCTACTGCGGTAAATGGACATTCACTACACAACACAGAGTAACCTTAACCACACTGGATGGCAGGGAATTATTAGTTTCTCACTCTGAGGTTCTGTGAAAACGTCCAATAAAAATAAAATGAGTAAACAGGCACTGAAACTAAAAACCACCTCAGGTTTGTACAGGTGCTGGAAATCTGCTGCTGCTTGAAAACGCCACATTACAATCCAACTGTTTAACGTTTGAAAAGTGCTTCGATTTTGGATAAAGTGCTTGAAGTTGTAATAATTTTAATTAAAATTATGTGCAGCTTTTCACCATGGCAGAGGCTTTCTTTTCTAGTTTTAATAATATTTTTCCTTCCTTCCTTTGAAATATAAACAGTAATGATTTAAATCCCACTCTCTTGGACTGAGTGACAGCTCTGGTGCTTTTCTCCTCAGGCGGTGCTGTTAGCCGACATCCTCCCAACACTCATCATCAAGCTGTGTGCTCCCTTTGTGATCCACAAGCTGCCTTATGGGTAAGACAGGTGTGTCAGGTGTAAATATCCAGCAATCATCCCATCACAGTAAGGTGGAGGTTACTTTGGTGCCTCACATTACTTTCTGTCACTACAATCTTATATTCGAGATAGGACTTTATTCCAAATTCTCCCTGTTCCCAGGTTAATGCAATGGTGGGATTTTATTGAAGAAATGTGCAGGAAGTGTTCAGTTTCATGGATGTCAGCTCTTCAAAGTGGAGCCATTTTAGTACACAGCACCTGAAAAGGACTTCCTGTTGTCTCAGAGACAATAATAATAGCACCTAGGACACAAACATACAGTGTTACAGTATACAGTGGGATAATTGTGAGACAGTAGAGATATTTGTTATTACAAACGAAATTCTTATTTTAATGTGTCTTGGAATATATATAATTTTATTGTTTGGTGTTCAAATTCGAAAAAAGTTTGGTGGCACGACACAAGCTGTTCGAGCCCAAGCGGGTGCTTACACACACACTCAATCATTGACGTTCTCACTAGATTTTGTGACTTTTCAGATCCTCTAAATGATTTAATCTCTTTTTTTTTATGTTTGTGGCATTTATTAGTATTTTGGCATTCAAAACTTAAAAACTACAGTGTGTACTGTGCATTTCAGTTTTGTCAGAAATTCAAACCTGGAAAACTAACAATACATACACTACAAAATTCCCTCTTTATTTTTGTTGAAAAAAATGACTTCATTTCTAAAAAGCGACTGGTGTCAAAACAAGGGAAAGAAATATATTCTGAGATATATTATGTTGTAATTTATTCCCATGCATGCTGCTCAAACAGCACTGGGGTCTCTCCCTCTCCTCTTGTGCTGTGTGCTGGCAGTCAGTGGGTGGATTGGTGTGTTCCTATAGCTTACATTTAAATAGTTTATTTGAGCTTCTCCCTCCATTTTTTTACTTCAGATCGATGTCCATGTAATGAGTTTGTGATTATTTGGCTAAATAATAATGATAATCAGTGTGTGTATGTAAATTTCCATTGCTGTTGCATTTGCAGTGATGTTACTGTTAGAAGTCAACAAGAATCTGTAACTTAGCTAGTGACTTAAAGAATAATGAAAACTGATTGTAGCCACACAGCTCGGGTCTTTTAAATGTTTTAGTAAGATTAAGTGCAGGGAACAACTAGCAGAGCTTCCGTGGCAGACCAGAATGAGTCAATGAAGTGATGCTAGTTACTGAAACAAAGTTGCTAAACTATATTTATTTAATGTTATTGCACTACATGAATATTGAATATTGTATTGTAAATTTCCTGCCTAATTCCTGTTTTTCTAGTTTTCGAGTGTTGTTCTGTGCCATCATGGCAGCAACAAGTTTCCTCCTTGTGTCCTTCTCCTCGGCCGTGTGGATGAGCATTCTAGGTAAAGACGCCTTTTTTAAAATTATTAATAATAATTTTAGTCATAGCTTTTATCATTATTGGTGGCAGAACTTATGGTTGATTAAATTCAGCTCAGATCATTTGCCTCGGTTACATTTCCTGTCATCTTATCACAATGCCGTCATTTCACAGAACTATGAAAGCACTTATCTTATCATGACTCACTGTTTAAGTATTTATCACCATGCTAAGACTGATCAGTGAATTGATATTTATTTGTGTAATTACAGACTTCTTTGAACTTTGGACTTTAAGAGAAGGAGTCAAATTAATCTAAGGAAGCGGTCAGTCAGTAGTAGTTGGTATATTTGTATTAGGCAGCAGTAGGTTTAAGCTTTGATACCCGGTCCTCTTCCTCCTTAACACATCCGATGTCATTGAGGACAACATAACAACCTTCCTCTAGTCACTGTGTTGCATGATATGACAGACCCCTCTATAGTCTGCAGAAATGTGATTACATTTACATTACAGTACATTTACATTACTCAACTGAGGACTCTGCAGGGGTCCCACTGACCCTCTGAGCACTCGACGGACGGGGCCTTTTTAACCCTCTAGGAGGCCCTGGGAAAAACAGTGAGCTATGGGCCCTTATGCACTCTCTCTGCACTTCATACAAAAAATACAGTTGATGATAAAATAGGAGGATGATTGATAAGTGTCTGAAAGCTCCCTGTGGAGTAAGCTATTGCTCTCACTATATTGATTTTATAGGTTTGAGTGAATGGTTTTGGAACTAGCTGAGTTTGAGTAAATGTAAGTGTTGCAGGTTTATCTGTTAATTTACTGAGTAAGCTAATGCACTGGAAATAGACCTTACCACCCACCATGGACCTTTTTCGTTTCAGAGTTGTTAAGCTAATAACATTAAAGGTTATATATATGAATATAGCAGAACACAACTATTTGCTGTGTAAATATATTGGCATATATAGTATCTGTGAATGACATCACACTCCCTTTGCCCTGTTTTGATCCCCGAGCATTGTTCTCTGGGCTGGCTGTGGCTGCATGTTGGTGCATGTTGGTGCATGTTGGTGCATGCCCTTCGTGTACAACTGTTGGCTTTGAGGAAAGCCACTGAACTGCTGTTTGACCAAACAAAGACTGTGGAAAAACTAACAAATAGTGTTATTTATTTTCTGTTCAGTTTGAAGTGTGTTATACACTAGAGCCCTGGAACTGGCACACTGAAAGGAATTAATGACTGGACACTGGCAGGCACAAAAATAATAAAAAATCCCAAAAAAAAAGAAGATCCAAAATTCTCAAGATAGACTAGGGCACTGTGTGTGAATTAACTGGAAAAGAGGAGGTAACATGATCTGATCTATGGGGGACATAAATGATTCAGGATTCACTTCACAGTTAATTTAATGCAATCCTTCTTCCTTGTCAAACAAATGAATAACCCTTCTAGTAATTATCCCTTTTCTTCCATTCATGAGCATCTCTGTCCTTCCCCACCTCACTCACTCAGATGAATGACCCTCTCTACCACTGTGTTTCTAGGAGTGATCTTCGCCAGTATCAGCTCTGGGCTGGGAGAACTGTCCTTCCTCTCTCTCACTGTCTTCTTCAGCAGGTAAACACAAATTACTTCCATAAGATGAGATGACTAGATCTAAATTAAACATCAGCAGATGACATAACTTTGACATAGCTGTACCTGAAGAGTAAGGTATAGTCTGGTAAACAGTGGGACATTATACAATACTGCATATAGGAAGCACTCTCAAAAACCATTTCAAAAGTGAGAACATGTTGTTAAAAGACAGCCAGCCAACATGCTTTACTGCAACTTTACTTATGACCATTTATAACCATATTTCTTTTTTTGACATTCTGCCGTCCAGATAAAGTTGTGTTGTTGCTTTGTGATTCAGTTGTATGGAAGCCTAATTCTGCAACGAATTAAACTAAAAATTTTAGGAAAGACATAAATAACAATATTAAGCATAACTAAAATAAGTGATACTGAGTATATAATATTGTATGTATGTATATACATCTTTTTAAGTAAAACATTTTTTTTTTAAAAAGGTCAAATATGACGGTGGTTGAAATAAATAAGGGATGGACGCAGTGCAAAACACGCGGCCCTTATAATCAGCACAAGCTGCTACACTGACCACTGAAGCATCGGTCTGTTTTTTTCTGTATGCACGACTACGCGGTCCTCTAACAGGTAAAAACTGCAGAGAGCTGTGTAGTACATTAGTTCAGTCTGTTTAAAAATGTGCCTCACAGAGGCAATGTGATACACAGTGCATCCATATGTGGATCCAGTTAATTCATTCAGTGCCAGTTAATATATTCCAGCAATTATATAGAGTTGGTCTAACAGTCCATGTGTGCGCATGTATGTGTATCTCTGTCGGCCATTTAATACACTGTGATGTGTGTGGGAAAGATATTTAGTTTGGATTGTAAACACTGGTTTCCCACCTGCCTCAGGGATGTACTGGGAGGTTGGGGCTCAGGTACTGGTGGTGCTGGTGTTGCTGGAGCCTTCCTCTATGCAGGCCTCACCCAAGTCGGCCTGTCACCCCAGACTACACTGCTGATCATGCTGGTGGTCCCGGTTGCTATGTTGATTAGGTAAGTGTTAGTGTTGTTAGTGTCAAATTCTGTATTGTAGAAGCACTGTTAGAAATGTCCCTTTAGTCTCACCTTCTGGGCTGTTTGATTGCCCAAAATAATTTCCACCATTCACAATGTGATTAAATCCAAGGAGAGTGGCTGCTCTTTATAAATTCTGTTATTAGATTCCACAATTAATTCAAATGTACTGGCTTTCTGTCCTCATATTGGCCCTCGCACGTCTTTAGCTTTTTTCTCTGTTCATTCCTCTTGTTTTACTCTCAACACTAATGAAACCATTCCTCCTGTCTCTTATTTTTTTTGCTTATCCCAACACTACCACCAGCTATTTCATCCTGCTGGTTCCTCCATCTTCATTACCTCAGTGGAAAAGCAGGGAGACAGAATATGCAGCTGTTGGCTCGGAGGAGAGGCGGCAGCTGATGGATGAATCAGAAGAAGAAGAGGAGCAGGAGAAATCCACCCCAGGTACATGTCCTGGGTGTTTGTGGGGTCTTAAAATTGGTGTAACCTGCCCTACAAATAATAAAAACATAATAAATTGATAGAATTAAACATAATTTGACACTGAATTATAGTTAACAATTTTTTCTTTTAAAAATGCACCAATATATTGTTTTGTTAATCTAACAGCAGAGTTTAACATTAGCAGCAGTTGTGCAATGCTTTCATTTGGAAGGCCAATGAGCAGTGCATTGCCTTAATCTAATCAGATAACAATGAAAGCACATGTCAGTTTTGTGGGGGAGGGAAAAAGTTTGATCTTAATTAGGCTTTTATGGCTTTTTATGTTTGATGATAGATGCACTGCAAACTCTAAATGAATCATTACATTAGACCTCAGGCCTTCTTGTGACTTGTCATTTAGGAGGTCAGATAACCTCAAGAGCCCCAGTGGTTTTATCTTGGTTTGGTTGGAGGATGTTTATGTGTGTGTGTGTATTGGAAAAGATAACAGGAATCTGTATGTGGGTGGATTTGTGTGCGGTAACAGATATTAGAAGTTGCATGTTATCTGCACTGCAGTGAAAACTGATACCAGGTTTTATATGATAAATGCTTTAGCTACAGAATTAGGACTCAAGCATCAGCTTAGTTCGTATTTTCAGATTCGATATTTAGAATTTGTACTTTTTTCACTTGATGTCCACTCTTTTAGCTCTGTTTTTGGTCTTCACTTACTGCTCAGAAAATATCTGGGTCTGTAGCTGCTGAATGAGATTTTCTAAAAGACAACAGCTGTCTGCTGCGGCCAAAATGTCAAAGTCAATCAAAACAGTAAAGCTGGAAAACCAAAAGGAGCCAGTATTTGATGTTCCTGTCTGATCTGCCAATGATTGACAGGAACACATTTTTACAGTTTTCGGGGTGAGTTACGTAATAGATTTTTGGAAATCTACCCACTTTCTTTCAAAGAACAAGATAAGAAGATTGACATCAGTCTCAGTCTAGTAGGTAGCTGGAGTCAGTATGTGGTTAGCGTAGCTTAGCAAAAAAGACTGGAAACAGGAAAATGGGGAGACTAGACGTTATAAAATCCACCTACCAACACCTCTAAAGCTTGCTGAAAACAGCAAATTGTGGTGGAAGGGGGGAATGTGTGCTGGATGCCTGCAGGCTGTTTATTGATTTGGATTTGAGTTTATAATAATCTCCATACAATATATGGATGGTGGCGTGACCAGACCACAGTTTTGTTTGAGTTACTGCTGTTCCTCAGGAATGATGCCCAGCATTTGTCATTTGATACACATTAAAAGGTTGTGGGTGTTCTCTCCCACTGCACTGTGTAATTATAAAGTACTGCTGTTTGTTATTGAATAACTACACAGGCCATGTTATCTTCCCCCTGAATGTAACAGAGGACAGGACCACCGGACCGCTCACCTTCACAGAGAAACTGCACATCATCAAAGTAAGTGTACTCTTCACGTTACATGAGACTTGAGTGTTTGACTGTTTGTCTGGTTACACTGCTATTGCTCTTGATTCCTGTGAGCAGGCCTTGCTGAAGTTTGTGTTTCCTCTGGGACTGGTCTACTTTGCTGAGTACTTCATCAACCAGGGCTTGGTGAGTTCTCCAGTGGCCTCTGGCACCCCATCCATCTTACCTCATGTTGTTAAGCCAACTTCCTTCTGGTATGGGCTGTATGGGCGTATGAGATGTAATGTAACACAGATGTGTAATTGTGATCCTACTGAGTGACAATAATTATTAAAAATAATTTCCTTTTCCAGATGGAACTCCTGTATTTCCCCAACTCTTCCCTGTCCCACGCTGAGCAGTATCGCTGGTCGGTTAACATCACTAGAATATTATTCTGAAGGAATTACTGTATTAAGATTGGGTTTGGTCATTGATTGTGTGTGTGTGTGCTCAGGTACCAGATGCTGTACCAGGTTGGTGTGTTGTTGTCGCGATCCTCCCTGTGCTGTGTGAAGATCAGGAAACTGTGGACTCTCTCTTTGCTACAGGTGGGCAATAGAGAATAAAGTACAAATCAGCTCAAAATGGATCTGTTTGGGTTAAATGTAAGGCTGCCTGGATCATGTTGTCTATAGAGGTCCAGTGTGTAGGATCTTGTGGTGTAGTTGCAGATTGCTGCTCAGTCGCTTCACCCTCCCCTTCCAAGCGCCACGGAGAAACTACGATGGCTGTGAATCGCACGGAAAATTTGGTTTGTCCTTTCTGGGCTCCTGTAGAAACGTGGCGGTGCAAGATGGCAGGCGACCCGCAGTGTCTGTAGATAAAAACGTCTCATTCTAAGGGTATACAAACATAAAGATTCTTATAGTCAGGTGATTATACACTAATGAAAGCATACCTATACATGCCTGCCAACTGGAGTGCTCTCACTCATTACTGGACCAAATTATTGTTTATGTTATCCACATTAGTCACTGTGACACAAGAATATGGCAAAATAATGTACAGGTTGAAAAAGTTACCTTTTAACTGCCAACATTTTTAGTTGTAAGTAAAGTAATGTTAGGGAAACACCCTGTTCAAGGTTATATGTTAAAAAAGTAAAGGTGTAGTAACTACAGTTAATTAGGTAATATAAATGTTGCGCAGCTGCCATGTCTGGTTAAAGCCACCAGATGTCACTGTTCATTCACCCTGCGCAACATCTCCTGTGGTAATCAGTCTGTATAGAAAGGAAGGTTTATGCAGTTGCTGTCAGTTTCAGTTTAAATATACATTTAAATATGTGTTCAAATATTTGTTATATATTTCCCTTTGGTTTTATTATTGTTGTGACCATACATATTTGTCTTGAATGTGTTATTATTCAGATGCAAGTCACTTCATTTTATATTTTCTTTTTTTAACATTTGTTTCTTTGGAACCACACACACCTATCCTTATCTCCAACTGCACAACCCCTCTGTCAATAAAAAAAGTCAGAACAGGGTCCAGTATTGTCACCGCAATTTCAGATATGCCCCAGAAACAATAGAACCAGGTACAGTGAAAAGACACAGAGAGCAGTACGATAACACATCGCCAAATTGGTATTTAAAAAGATTAACTACAAAGCTGGGTCATTGCAGATTGCTTGCCAAAGAGCCACATTTGTTAAGGTGTCACATTCCTGTTAAGATCCAACTTGTGACTGCGGCCCCATCTGTTCTTCAGTGCTTCAGTCTTCTTCAGTTTGTGTCTTGTACTCTCACATTCCTGATCGCCGGGCTCTCTGCCCTCCACAGGTGGTGAATGCAGTGGTGCTCCTGTTCGCAGTGGGTTACCAGTTCCTGCCCAGTGCCTGGCTGGTCTTTGTTATTGTCCTCTATGAGGGTCTGCTGGGTGGAGCTGCTTATGTCAACACCTTCTACTTCATCAGCAAAGAGGTCAGGTCAACAGTCAGTCAGTTGGTTTGTTATTCGGGGTTACCACGTGTCATGAAAAGCAGCTGTTTGCTGTGAATGCAGACTCAGCACTACCTCAATGTTAACCTATTGCCATGATACAGTCAGTATAATGTACATTTCCACAGCACTAATTCCATCAGTACAACAGAGTCATGTCTAACCTACCACTCTGCTGCTCTCAGGCTCGGACAGAAATAGTTTTCATTACCATGTTTCCATTCAAATGTATCACACATTTTAACATTTTAAGGTTCATCAAGATAAGCAGTATGTGGCGCCAGCTCTCCAGTCGGCAAACCAGAAGAAGAGGGAGCAACAATATGTCATAATTAAAAGGGCGCTAGTTGGAATAAAACGGTTGAAATCAATGCAGGCAACAGGCTGTGAATATGTCATTTCTGTTATATTAATGTGAGGTTCCATCAGGTCTGTGTGCAGCAATCGTGGGTGTGTTATAGAGCCATGAGGCGACTGTCCGAGTGGAAACAGCTGACCAGTCCTGTGGCTTAACTGTTTGCTATTTAAGAACTTATTTGGAAAAAGCAACCTTCTCCAGTGTGACACTTTAAATGTGCATAAAAATACGTTAAAAAACACGGCCAGTGAAACTCAATACTTGCCTGCATATGTTTCACATTAAAAGCCTGACCAAAGGGTGTAGTCTCTCCCTTTGAAACTCACTGATGGGAGCTTAACAGAATTCAAAAAACACTCTTCTGTTGAGAAGAGGAGAAGAGAGCAGCAGACTGTTGCGTATTAAATGACTGTGTTGTCACACTGATAAAAGGAGAGGAAATGTACATTGTGTTAAGAGTAAGTAATGAGTAATGTTTTTACCCAGCATTAATGAGTGACAAACTGTATTACTATTTGAGACTTGTGTTATGTCACAGTTCATTTGTCTTTATTTTATGGACAGTTTCGTTCTGTCCACAGATCAGATGTTTATTATTGAGGCTGTGGTGGGTGGTGGTGTTGTATTTGAGTGTGTTACACTGAAAGGTGTTTCTAATATATTTGTATTGGCAAAAATCTGCCGATATGTTGTATATCCCGATACAGGGAATATAAATATAATTCTATATATTGCAATACTGTATGAAAAGGCAATATGTTGTGTTTTCTTTTAATCTAGTTTCAGTAAAACTATATAAATATAAAGAACACACCACCATATACTTACAATAACCAGAACTGTGTGGTCTGCATCTGTATTTATCATAGTGCTCTGTGATAAATACCTCATTTTACAATTAAAACACTGCTATATTAATACAGTATCACAAAACCAAAAAGTATTGCTCTATGTATAGCTGAGGTGTGGCTCTTTATATTCTGCATTAAATGTCTAGTGTGTGTTCATTCTGACGTCTGTCTGTTCTCCCACAGACTGAGGACAGGCAGAGGGAGTTTGCCATGGCTGCTGCCAGTGTAGGAGACAGTCTGGGCATAGCTCTGGCTGGACTTGCTGCTTTCCCTGTCCACAGATACTTCTGTTCCCTATGACCCAGCCCACACACTGACCAGCAGGATGAATAAGCAAGACGTGGGTGCGTTCCATTTGAGGGATTTTCTTTTTTCAATCTGACATGAGTTAGAGACCATCTGACAAAAGCAGACTTTACTCCTACATTAAAATATTGACTCTGCATACTGCATTCAGTGCGGATTCAGCACCAGTGAGCCAGCCAGAGAGAGGAGGGCTCACTCACTAACGTATCCTTCTCACCAGCTTCCACTGCTGTTTGGGATACGGTCCCATGACATGAGTGGTTTTCAACAGGAAGGCATGGTAATAGTTTACTTAACCTAATAATGTCTTTGGTATTCGCTGGTTTGCACTAAGAACCTGTTGCCTGCGGACAAAACAGATTATTGTTTCATAAAAGTCCATAGCTTGTTTTGCAGACCAATATTAGTTGTGCACTCACCTCAGTGACAAATAACAATGCACTTGTTTCCATCAATGTTTCCTGTAGCTGCTTCACAAGATATGCCTTCCTGTTGTTCAGTAGTGAACAGCTAGACAGGAAACTGTGGTTGTTTGAATTAAGAAATGCAGTATGACCAGCACAACTCTCCAAAACAAAGAGAAAATGATTAAACATATTTTTTAATTACACAACAGTTTATTTTAACAGTTTTTACTGAACTGAAATGTTTCAGAATTATAGGACACAGTAGGACGTCTCATTTTCAGAAATAACACCTGTATTTTTGTCTGGTCATCTAGTTTGAAGAGCTTGTTCTAAATCTGAACTGACTGAACACCAGACTACACTCACTTATTCACTCACTCATCTTTCTTTCTACAATAATTAAGTTGTTAATATGAAAAGGGTGAAAGTGTCTCACTGCATCTAGAACTGGCAGTATACATTACACATTACCTAGTGCAACTTCGTAACAAAAAACGGTACAAATAGGTGACGACATAACAAATCGTGTATGATGATAATTCTTACGAATTGATTTGATTAATGAAATTAATGTTACTTTAAACCCTTCAAATATGTTTTGGGGTAACAATGTGTATTGATCATGCTGTAACAACTATACAACAAAACCAACATGGAACCAATACCGATTTTCCTTCATACTTTTATTGCTGAACAGAAGGTAGAAGTGCCCCAGTAGCTGACATTATTTAATGGTGCCTAATGTATTCTTATAACCAGGTTGAATCAGGTTATTGCTGAACTAACATATGATGTCATTATTGAAGTGACCAAAATGCTTTTTATTATGTCTTTCTACCAAAGATAACAATGGTTTTTTATTTGGTGACATTTTATATTTGAACCGCAGCTTTGAAATCCTAATTATTTTCAATGTATTAGTGAAAAGACAATAAGAACTTTGTTGGGTATGCTTTTACGGGTACGGGTATGTTAACATCATATTTTGCCTTTGTTGTTGGTTGTTGACCTTTTTTTAACCAAAAATCTCAGTTTTCCTGTTTTCTGAATGTAATGTAAATTGTCATTGATAATAATAATTATTATTATTATTATTATTGATAATAATAATAATAATAATTATTATTATTATTATTAAATAAAAGCAACAATGTTATACACTTTATCCATATACACTGTTTTCTCTTTATGTCCGATACATACATTTTCAACATTCCTGCTGAAATGTAAACTACTAACATTTAATATTATGCTGCTACTGTTAAACTGTCATAACTTTGTTACAACTTACAGATTGTGTTTGAAGCTTTGTGCCTGTGTGATAAAGATGCATTAACCTCCAGAGTGTCAAATAAGGCTTAAAAATTGGACTGAGCATTAAAATGGTTCAAACCTGTCATGTAATATACAAATGTAAAGAAATTATTGTAAGAATGTGCTCTTTATTATAAAGTTAGCCTATACCATACTATGATTGTACTGTGATTATTGATTATTGTTATATATTATACCTTCATCCAAAACCATAAATTGTGTACTATCACAGAAGCAGCAAATCATCACAATTAAGAGGCTGAAACCAGGGAACCATTGATTTTTACTTCAAAATTGATGAATATTTTGTGTTGTTGATCAACCAGCTAATCATTTCAGCTCTACTACATGTAGTTGCTTTTTGTTGAAGGAATTAAATAATATTAGGTTTCACAGTTTTGTAAGTTGCATATTCGACCATTGGCTTCCACCTTGTGATCTGCACATATATAATTGACACAGTGAAGATCAAACATAAAATTTATGTAACAAATTGAAAATACATCTTCTGGGGACCTCAATTTACCGTTTTTACTTTATCTATTCTCAAGCTGTCTAATGTCTCAATCATGCCTTCATTTTATTCACATTTAACCAGCCTCTTCCCCTGTCAGACAAAAGGAAACTAACTATGGTTGCACAGTGGTTGTGCAGCTCTGTTTTGTGACGGACAGCTCTCTGCAACTGCGCTCCACTGAGCGATGCGCGTTCCCTACACCGGAAGTTACAGTCGAGTCGGTAGCGTTCATGAGCACGACAGGAGCGAACCGGCAAAGACGATACCGGGGGAAGAAGAGGAGCCGGGCGGACGGCGGACGGCGACAGAACACAGTCCACGGAATGAAACACATTGATGTTTGTTTCTCAGAGTTCTGCTTTCTCTCACTTAACGGTACTGACTCTTACTTCAGCGGCGCTGTGGGAATCGTTTTGATAGCGTCTGGCTAGCATTAGTTAGCTCACGAAATTAGCCGAAGTGCTAACCAGTGTCGGAGCCCCACAGCCGCGGCTAGGCAGCTAACGCACAGCATTTCGTCACCTAACCTACATACGTTTCTTAGTTTAACGAGCACACTACGTAGCTGGTATGTGTAGTCGTGCGGCACCGGTTGGCGGACGGTATCGTTAACCTTTAGTACAGATTCTCAAACAACATGGTTGGCTAAGTTATCAAAGAATCAGTTGGTCGCTGACGTCGTTAGCAGCGATGCAAGCTAACGTGCTAACGGTTAGCTTTCTGTTGAGCTAACTACGCCCATAGGCCTCACATTCCTGGACGAAGAACTCATCTCTGGAGCATCTGTATGATATGGAGATGAACGAATCTTATAAAGCCAGTTTTGTACCGCTCTGGTTAAACTATTGCGTAGTTAGGAACCGGTTTAACAAAAGTCGGCCCAAGTTATCAGAGAGTTTCTCCGGTTACGTGATAACTAGTTGTTGCGTTGTTTCGCGTTTCTGTACAGGTTTGTTGTTGAGGTGTAAACCGTGTTTTCTCTCTCTCTCTCCACAGTTCCTTATTCTGCACACCCTCATAGCAAGAGCCTGACGTGCAAGTGTTGAATCGCTCAGTGTGTGTTGTGAGTGCCCGCTCCACTGGCCGGGGAAGAAACCACTCAGCGACCCCAGTGTGCGAGCAGCTCTCCCTATGTGTGTCACAATGGGGGACATCAGTGACCTGGACCGACAGATAGAGCAGCTCAGACGCTGTGAGCTCATTAAGGAAAATGAAGTCAAAGCACTGTGTGCCAAAGCCAGGTAATGGAGAAACCTGGCCTATAATACAGACACAGTAATACAGATGTTAAACGTGGTGCTAAATGTATACTGGAGAGTTTCATCCAATAATGTGGATAGCTGAAAGCACACTCAAAACAAATGGAGGCAAAGGAAATATTAAAACTACACACTTATTGTTCACAGCTTTATTACATTATTAACCTCAATATTGTATTGTAAGGGCAACTTTGGACTCGAACTACATTTCAAAAAGGGAAAGATGTTATTCCAAGAGATTAAATGCTTTTTTGTTTTCCTACTCAGTATTTAATGTAAAATTGGCGTATTTTAGGATTAGCTTTGTATTTTTTGAAGGGGGGTTAGTGTGCTATAACAAGTTTTTCTTCTGTTGTTTGTTTTTGTCCTTAAGTTACAAACAGGACGTTGACACCAGCTGGGACATTCAGTGTTCAAGTGTCAATACAGAATATCACAAGACACAGACTATGATGCAGAGACATATAATAATAACTAACTAAGCTTTATGTACTGGACTGTGTACTCTGGGCTATTGCAGTATTTAGGAAGTATAGGTTTGGACACATAATCAAAGTAACTTGAATTAGGATGTTGGGTCATAAACCTAATAGAACAATGATATATCCCCACTACTTTACTGGTTTAAATTGGTCTAAGCTTTGAACGAGTATTCCATCTGCTGCTCTTTGAGTTGCTTAAAATGCCATAGCAGCATGTTTTAAACGCGTTGTCATGATTGGTTGATGCTGGTGTTTAAGGGATGCTACAACCCAAATGTATCGTATTGTACAGTCATGTCCTTTGGTTTAAAAGGTGGCTGTACAATAGTACTAAAAGAACCACAGGAACTTGTGAAACCACACTCTAAAGTACACATTGGTCCGGTTTAAACACGGAAATCACATCTAATTATCTATATTGTCAGCCATCAGCTCTGTGTGTGTCCTCTCTCTGTTGTATGCTAGATGGAAAATGGAAGAGACACACAAGAAATGAAAACACTGAACTTGCTTGGTGACATAGATATACATTTCTGCCTGTGTTTTACACGCCTTTGTCCACTGGGGGGCGGTGCTCTGTAACTGATTTTCAGCTAGATTTCCTTTATGACCGGCTGCTAGTCTTTGAATGCATCTGGATAAAATCTAACTGGGTTTAGTATAACATGTAATCATAACTAAGTGTGTGTGTGTGTGTGTGTGTTTTCAGAGAGATTCTGGTGGAAGAAAGCAATGTCCAGAGAGTAGACTCTCCTGTCACAGTAAGGAATTTTTCTATTGGCTCTAGTTTGTTCAGAGTTTGACTAAACTTCTTCATTAAATGTGGTGATAATGTTTTGTCTTGTTTTTCAGGTGTGTGGTGATATACATGGTCAGTTCTATGACTTGAAAGAGCTGTTTAGAGTAAGTTTCAGTTTCTTGTTCACTGCACACTTAGTCAACACGTTTTTATTTGTGTGTTGTGTTTTTAAAGTTGGTTGGTGGTGCTGGACAGAGTTGCACACATTCTGAACAGTATCCAAGTTCAATATAGTAAATTTACAAAGTTGAACACAAGTCCTAAAGGATCATTCTGGTGGGTTTGTTCCCTTTTTTCCATCACAATTGTCTAAAATATAGTCTCTTACTTCACTGCGGAGGGAATGATAGATTATGCGTACCATCAGCACTGCCCTGAAATACACACAGAATGTTGCATGTCATACTCTAAAAACCACGCCCGTCAGAGGGGAAAACAAACAATGCCACAATATAAAGACAAACAAACAACGGCTGAAATGCTCACATAATGTACAAAATGTCTGTAGCTCGCTTAAAAACAGATTTCAGCACATCAAAGAATTATTTTAGCACCCAGTGTGTACCAGAGAGGAAAAGAGTATATTGACACACGCATTACTGTCGGTCTGTTTCAGTGTCTTTTCCCCATAACTGTTTTTTCTTGGAGCAATTATCCCCCTGAATTGTAATATTTACAGCTTGTTTAGATACAGTGGCATTGTTCGTGATGTAAAAGTGATGTCATGTGTTGCTTTGTTAACATAAAAGTCACAGTATATCATTGTTAAACTAGTTGTTTTTAATCTTTCCACACGACAGGTCGGTGGCGACGTCCCAGAGACAAATTATCTCTTCATGGGAGACTTTGTGGACAGAGGCTTCTACAGTGTGGAGACCTTCCTTCTTCTGCTAGCTCTTAAGGTACACAGGATTTATTTTCAGAGGTGGAAGTATTGTACTTCTGGAAAAGAGGTCAGATGCCCATGTAGGACATGCACAGGACTTATGAAGTCTGCTTGTCCTCATGTCTTTGCTTCTGCTGCTCTCCTCAGGTGCGTTATCCAGACAGGATAACCCTGATTCGGGGAAACCACGAGTCCCGGCAAATCACCCAGGTCTATGGCTTCTACGACGAGTGCCTCCGCAAGTACGGCTCTGTCACCGTCTGGAGATACTGCACGGAGATATTCGACTACTTGTCTCTCTCGGCTATCATCGACGGCAAGGTGTGACACATCCTGTAATATTTCCTTCAGCTACAATGACAGTGAGCCTCAGTTTCTGACATTATATAACGTCCATCAGTTGGGTTGATACATTCTTCTCTTGTCCTTCAGATTTTCTGTGTGCACGGAGGCTTGTCTCCATCCATCCAGACACTGGACCAGATCCGGACCATTGACAGAAAACAGGAAGTTCCCCACGATGGGCCCATGTGTGACCTCCTGTGGTCGGACCCTGAAGGTATACAGACAGCCGGTCGAGCCTTTTAAACATTGCATTGTTCACAGACTGTTGTGTGTTCAAGGAAACGGTATTTGGCATGATGATCAAATGAAAACCGGCAGCAGTGGTGGACCTTTAGTTAAATATACAGCAATACTTTAAAGGTTTACAGCGATCTCTCTAACCCTGCTGCCATGTTACAAGCAGACCTTCGCCTGACTCATCTTTTCTCTCTCAGACACCACAGGGTGGGGGGTGAGTCCCAGGGGTGCTGGCTACTTGTTTGGCAGCGACGTGGTGGCCCAGTTCAACGCCGCCAACGACATCCACATGATCTGTCGAGCACACCAGCTGGTCATGGAGGGCTACAAATGGCACTTCAATGAGACGGTGCTCACGGTGTGGTCAGCACCCAACTACTGCTACAGGTAGGGAGAAACACTAAAGCTCAAACAGTAAACGTACAATGTCTAAGGCTGCCGTGTGTGAAAAAAGGCAGTGCTCATTTATTTGAACCGGTCCATCGACGCAGCAGCAGTGCCAACGCTGAGTCGTGTGCAAAGAAGTTGAACCAGGCGAGGCATTGGCCAGTCACTGGTTACTGTGTAACGTGAAAGCCATATTATGCTGTGCTGAAAGATCAAATTGCTGCTGTGTTGTCACCACAACTGGAAGCAAATGTTTCGTCTTCAGTTTTACGTGCATGATTGTGTGTTGGTAGTATGAGTGCTACCACAGTGCTGGTGACCTACACTCAGTACTGTGCCTGAACACATCCCGTGTAGACACAAAGGACTGAAGCCACTGCTGCTGCGCCGCTACTGTACTGCTTTCAGTCAGTGAGGAGCAGTCCTGTTAATGGTGACAAATGACCACAAAACACTCCTTATTCTTTTGACTTACTTCAAAATAAGAACAAAGTGTACACATTAGACATTTTATGCCAATAAAGTGTAAACCTTGCAGCATAGCTTCACACAAAACGGCAGTTCTGCAGTCGGTTTCATCGCAGTATTTTTGAACACTGAGATGTTGCAGTGTAAATGCATTCATGGCTGAGACATTTATTCCTCTTCTCTTCAAAGGCTTAATTTTACACCACATTGAGGACAGATGTGTTTATTAACCCTCTAAATGTATTTTCTAAATGTCCTAACCAGATGTGGCAACGTGGCGGCCATCTTGGAGCTGGATGAGCATCTACAGCGGGAGTTCATCATATTCGAGGCAGCGCCACAAGAGACCAGAGGCATCCCCTCCAAGAAGCCAGTAGCCGACTATTTCCTGTGAAGTCTTTGAGCAGACAGCCATGTTGTGTGGAGATCTCCGGTACCATTTCTCACCAGCCACCCTCCATCCTGCTGCTGGACCGTTCTGTCAGTCTGAACTCAGAGCAGTTAGACAGAAAACCTGCCAATTCCCGCGAGGCTCCAGACAGCTTCAGCTTGAAGAGCCGGGTTTTTGCCCCACTGCCCACGCCTGACAGAGCAGTCACTGTGAAAGGTGTCGGTGGCGAGGTGGATACTGGGCCCATGACTGTTGTCACTTCTCTTCAGCTGTATAAGATGGCCATTTTCTTTCTCCCCTCGGCCTCCTTCCATTTCCGTCTGTTCTCCTCTCTCACTCTCTGTAGATATCTCCCTGACTTAACCTCCACCACTCTTGTAGTGTTTCTTTTCCTGACGAACATTGTCATCTAGTTTTAGAAGTTTTTGGAAGGAGTTAGACTTTTCTTCTTTTTTTTTTTCAAAAAATATGCAGTTGTAGGAAGTTTCACATTTTTATCGTTTAAGGAATTCCCTCGATGCATATGTTGTCTTTGTTCTTGATTTTTGTATAATTGTTGCTGCCAGGATTAAATACATAATGACCTGTTTCCCATCCCCTTTTTTGCTCTTATGTTTCTGTTTAACTGTCATGTGTGTCACTATTTAACACCCAACATACCCAGTGCTGCTGCTCAGCACTATCACAAGCAAATACCAGAAATGTAATGACTGGCCAACAGGAGTCACTATATTCACCATTGTTTTTTTTTCTCTTAATTCCTTTTAATCTACAAATCTCTGTAGGTCTGTCATTTTTGATATTGTGAGAATAAAGTTTTTGTATCAATGCTGATTTTATTTTCAGGTGTGCTTTAATGACACGTGTGTGCTAACCATGGTAACAACTGCATGTTGTGAAATCACTGATTCAAGTCAGTAACTAGCCCTGTAGGAAGAGTTGGGATTAAAGGGCCGTTCAGTCATTTCTGAAGCACTGTAACATGACATGAACATTGCTGTCAGAAGTACACGCTGAGTGTGTATGCCAGGAAGATTTTTCCTTTTCATTTCCACACTGATGTAAGTGATGTAACAAGTTGCCCTTTTCCAGGATTCCTGTTTGGGTAAACCATTAGTCACACTCCAGCCCAGACTGAACTTGACTCATGGCTGTTGTTGCATGCTTTCTATCACTATGTGATTAATTTGTATGTGGCAGTCTTACGGAGGAAGACAATGGAGAGACTGATGAAGACGTACCAACATGTACCACTGTCTCATGTAATGCCAATAACGTTTTATAGTAAAATGATGTTTGCTGTCGTACAGTATGTGCCCAACAGGTAGAGAAATGTCACTGCTGATGAGCAAGCCCTCGAGCAGTACAGCTGGATGTATCTAACTACACATAACTGTCAGGTGTAAGCTGTAGGTGTGTGTGTCCCTGCGCATATGAACACTGAGCTTTAAGTCTCCAGTGTAAGTAGACCACTGAACGAATCAACACTCGAAACTGGTGGAAATGTGGGTGATTGACCTGATAGCACTGAGGTCCCAAGAATCTAGAATAAGATATGATATTCCTTTATTTATCCCGCTTAGGAGAAATTCAGGTTGACACAGCAGCAATAGAGCAAAGTAGTGCAAAAACAGAACAAAGAATATCACAGTAAAAATATTATAGATAAATATATAGATATAAAACTATAAATGAAAGTAGATACACTATGCATTGTAGGGAAGAGGATTAGGGCCAAATGTGAAAATGTAATGTTTAAAGTTACATTAAAGTTTAATGTAAATAATTCTGACTTTAAATCAAAATTCTGAAATCAAACTTTTTATTATATAATTATTATCTAACTTTAAACTCAGGACTCAAATAAAAATGTCACATTTGGCCCTAATCCTCTTGAACGCAACTGGCTCAAGAACCAGAGCTAATTCAGTGGAAAAACTAACTGAGATACAAGACAGTTAACATAAATAAAATGCTTTATACACGTGTAATAGTGTTTTATGTTTTATATTGTTGAAGGTTTCTATACCCTTAATAATGCAATCACAGATGAAAACATATTGCAGAATGTGGCTGTAATTGAAAAGCCAGAGACATGTGGGAGCAGATTCTTGTTGCTGAGCTGATCCAAATGATCTGACTCAAACTAAAATGAGCCGCAGTTCCCATCACTACTCGTCTGACAAGTTTTCAAGGCGAGTTTTTCAAGATCAACCAAAACCATCTCACCTCCCATCTGAAAGCGCTCCAACGGGAGCCGGTAGGAGGAGCAGACCCGGAAACACAGAAGCACTCCCTGTCTTCAGCATTTCTTGTGCCTGGCGGTGTGAGGGACAACAACACAAACTAACAGGTAGGCTGAACACATTAAGAGTAAGTGTCCGAGATTGAACTCTGTCCTGTTTGCAAAATGCTAGTTCCCGCGGATGGATATCATAGCGTTAAAAGAGAGATCCAGTGAACTGCAGAGAAAGTGAATCCGCCAATCTGAGGTCATCGGGAAATCACTTGGTAACATTAGACAGACGGTTTTGTTCGGTCTCACCCTATTTGTGGCCACACACAGCTACCGTACGATTGCATTTAATAGTATTAAACTTAATGTGTCAAAAATGTGCATGCCAATGAATTTGTGAGTTTAAATCTTAAATCTTTTTTTTTGCCGCCAGTTGACCGTTTGTCTACACGTTTCAGTGTTGGGTTTGATGTGAGCCATTGTCAGTCTGACAGTACTGTGCGAACCTCCATTGTGAAATATTACAGTTTATTTTTCTTCGCTTCTCCGCAATAGGAACTGAAAGAGTCTTAAACATGTGATAAAACATTGTGAACTTCTGGTAAATTCGGCAAGTATTTTCTGCACATAAGTTTCCTCTGTTGTGAAATAGCTTCAGTCTGCTTCCTAAAATCATTTATGCTCTAATTTCAGTCACATCAGTGGCCTATACCAACATGTAGCATCCTGTGTGTCCCTGTGCTTGCAGGCTTTATTGGCATAGACAAGTACTATCATTACTCTGAGATTATGAACTCTGTGAATTCCACAGCGCTGCAAAGAGGTTTGCAACAGGTTATCCAGGAATTCTGGGAAATTCTCCAAAGGAATCCTATACGCAATATATTTAATTCATTATTCAACTCCTCAAAGTGTTTGTCAGAAGCAATTATTTCATAAGTCAGACCGAATTGCTGCTGAAGTGACATTTCAACAGTGATTGTTCTGATAATCAATTCATTGTCATTTTTTCCAAGTAAAAAAAACACTGCAATTTGTGTCTTTGTTTGTGTGTATGTGTGTTTGTTCCAGGTCAAAGGATGGACACCCAGAGCCAGGTTGTGGACAGGTTGCGGACAGCGTTTAGTTCAGGCATCACGATACCAGAGCAGTTTCGTCGAACTCAGCTGACCAAGCTTATGTCAATGATCAAAGATAATGAGGAACAGATTTTAAATGCACTGCACAAAGACCTCGCGAAGGTACGAGACAGTGCTCACGTGCCATACACACACCATACACACACTACTTCCTTAACAACACATTATTACACATCCAAAGCCAGCCAAAAGTCTGGCAGCCTGACGCCAAGAGTTCTGTATAGCAGTTTCTGTCTGGCCCCAGCTGTTCTGATGATTGTGAAATTGAACATTTTAAAGGTTTTCCTTAAAAAGGACGTTAATGTAATATTTTCACTCATGCTCCCACTATTCTGCTGATTCTATTGAGCCTATAAATGAATGGTGAATGTTAGCCTGCTTAAAAAAACATTTTGTACAAATATTAAATAAATGTTTTTTAACTGATTATTATTTAATTTGTATATTTTAGGTACAAGGAAGGCTCACACACCATATTTGGAACTGCAGATGAAAATTAGCTTGTATGACTAAATCTGGCACATTCACACAGTGGACTTAAGTCCTTGTGTTAATTAATGGGCACTGTCCCTTTTTAGATAAATAAACTAATAATAAATATGTTATGTGAAACAGTATATAATTTGTTTGCCTGCTACAATTGAATAAGCCCTAACTTCCTTTTCTCATTGCTGTCCTCACACATCAGCCAAAATTTGAGGCCATCCTGTCCGAGGTTGATATAGTGATCAATGAGCTGTACTACGCCATCGCTAACTTTGCAAGCTGGATGAAGCCGGAGTATGTCAGCAAAACTCTAGTAGGTTCAACAATGATTTATGTGCATTATAGGGCTTTACTATTGATTATCATAGTCTATCAGTTAATTAGTATAGAAACTGAAGTTAAAAAGATGTAGCAAAAAGATGGCGCATGCAAGTGTTTGCTATTTTTAACCTGGGCAGTATCATTTTTCACTAAGAAGTGATGTGTGGATATATTGTGTTTTCTAAACACTTGTATTACTGTCTTGATTTGTCCATTTCCAGGCCACAAGGCTGGATGACTGTTTTATACGGAGGGAGCCATTAGGAGTTGTGTTAATCATTGGGCCGTGGAATTATCCCCTGCAACTTCTTATGTTACCCTTGGTTGGAGCCATTGCTGCAGGTATTATCCACACCCATATCAGCAGAATATACAGCTGCTTTCTCTTATAGGAAACCCACAGAGAGGAAATGACCAACTCTGCAGTACCCTTCAGCTCCATTAGGGTTTTAAGCCCCTTTTAGCTCTTTGTTTTGGTTTTCCAGCTTGCAAACTCAGCTCTCATCAACCTTGTTTTCAGCAGCAGTAGGCAGCTTTTTTTCTCCAGGGAAATATCCCACTTTACACTGCCTGCCACAAAACAGCAGACAAAAACAGTTCGACTAGATAGTGAAAAAAAGAGTTGGTAAAGACAGAAGTGGGCAGAAAGAAACACAACTCCAATTGGATGATAATGTTGCTGTGTATTCTGGTTGTGTCAATGGGTGCTTGTTTGCAAACATGTTAGCCAGAACAGCTTTTACTGCCAAGTGGCCAAAAAATGAATGAAGAAATGAATACAGCTTTAAACCTGCAAAGTTTTTGGCAACCAAGGGGCAGCGGAAACCCACCAACTCAGGGAAATAGCTAGTCTCTAACTTTGTCTGTCTGCTGTTTGTTGCTGAGCACATAGTGTATAGTGGATCTTTGGAGCTTTTCACTGAAAACAACAACAAGAGACAACGCTATGAAAGTAGTGACAGTGAACCAAAACATTTTAAAGTTGTGGGCCGTAAAACCACAACAGCTATAACGCTCTGCAGAGCTGAGGGGGATTGCAGAGGTGAGAATAATTCTTTCTGGATTCGTCACTACAATCGACTTTTTTCATATACAAGTGTTCCATTCTTAATATAAAAGTATTTATTGGTGCTGCTTTAAGTTAAAGTGGTACAGTCTGACTTTATCTCAAAAATATAATATGAAGACAGAGATTAGTTGTTTTGGACAGAGGGAAGTTCGCTAGAGTACATTTTAAGGCTTCCTGGTAAACTGCATTCACAAGCTATCTACTTAAACTGAGCAGATAACTGAGCTGACTCCTATGTGTCAGATTCTCAGATATGATCATCTTGATCTATTCTTGTAAGGACATTACAACAAAACAAAAATGTAACTCTACTTGAAGTCACTTTGGAATACGCAGCTACATTTGATGCAAGAATGAATTCCTTAACCTCTGTTCCAGTTCAAAATAGTCAGGCTGTCTCCACAAAACCTTATTAAAAGTGTTCAGGGGTCTCATTTATAAAACTGTGCGTGGGATCGTTACTAAAAGTGTACGTACGCCCAAAGTTTTGCGTGCACCAAAAAATATTCAGACTTATAAAACTCTGCGTACGCACACCTGTAAGCAATGTTTGCTTTATAAATCACAGAGTGCCTACAAATGTGCGCAGCTGAATCAGCTTCTTGTTCCGCCCTGTACACGCCCCTTTTTAACCATAAATGGTCAATGAGGTGGAGGCCCGAAAAGTAGTTTTGTTCGGCGGTCACGGGACTGGGATCATTAACAAGAAAAAGCAGAGTGAGTGGCAACATGTTGCTGCAGCAGTGAACTCTGTCAGTGGCA
>JAGRRF010010735.1:20920971-20938931 GCA_019097615.1 Morone chrysops
AAAAAAAAAAAAAAAAACGCTCGCGGTGGCTCCATTTACCGTCATGCAGCAGCCAAAACGCCAAACTCCTGGCTTCAAAACCGTTCTCCACAAACTAATGGGTGAGTAGAATACTCTGGAGGGATATCTGGCTCCACTATATTCACCAAGCAGGGAGTGTAGTGTGGGTTCCAGATTAGAGTGGACTACTCGTGTGACTAACTAAATACATGTAAATACAAATGATCCGGAGAGTAAACAAGCGTGAGATACGCTAGGCGAATATTTGCTTTGCCTTTGGTGGAAAACACACCATTAGACCCTTTTTCTCTTAAAACACCTGCCTTGTTGTCAAAACTATAAAAACGATGATAGACCGGACAGCTAAACAATGAATTCGCTATGAAGCTCTTTAAAGCTTAGAGCTATTACTATTATATGAACTATTATTCAAGTTACGTCCACATTATCTTGTGTACCAGCAGTGTTGGTGTGAGTGCGAAACATTAAAAGCTCACCTGTTTGATTGTGCTGAAACACTGAGGAATCCATCCTTTCTTCAGTCCACTGTAGCAGTCCACTGTAGCAGTGGGGATCGTTTTCAGAGACCATGACATCTATTTTTTCCAACAGAGCTATTATCTCGTTTTCATCATTCAAACTTCTTGTACATGTTTGGAATCTTTTTTCTACAAAACTGCTGTTGGCTTTCAGGTCTGTCAATGCACCTTCACATTTTTCATCTGACTCATGAGTCACAGCTGTCATTAAATAAGAAAGTGATCCTTTCCCAAAAGCTTTCTCTAACCACTGCACTCCTGAACCGTAATGGCTGTTATGCAGACCATTTGGTAACAGTAAGACAAAGGCATGAATTTCCTGATTTAATGGGAATTCATCAATGTTTTGAGGACCAAGCATGTTGATGACAGAGATGAGGCGACCACATAAATCATACAGTTTGGTTGAAAACTGTTTCACATTTCCTTGCTCGTCATGGTCAAGTAAGATGTTTTTTGATCCGGTCTCAATGGAATTTGTGTCACCAATTAACACGATTGTGAGTTCAGGCATCCCTGTAACAGAGAGTAACATCAATATGTTAAACTGCAGTAATCACTGAAACAACACTGTCGAAGGTAGACAGACAGCAGGAATGCACTGACAAAATAAAAGTGAATAATCTAATTCTGTTAAAAACTCCTCTGAAATATAATCTATAAAATCAATGTGACTGTACAATTAATTGATTAAAATGTTACCTTTCTCACTGGTTGTGGATGGTACCGACTCCATTTCAGATTCTCCTACTGTGTTATCGTTCTTCTCTGAGTGTTGAGCTTCACCTGGTTCATTCACTGGATCAAACTGAGAGAACAGGTGATTTTATCTTTTAAAACTCACTACTCCAGGTTAGACCCACTGAGATCACAATGTGTTTTTTTATTTTTTTATTTTTTATTAATTTTTTTGGTCTTTTATTGCCTTTTAATCGATAGTGACAGCTTAAGACAGACAGGAAACAGGGGTAGAGAGAGGGGATGACTAGAAACCCTGGGCCGCTGTAGCAAGCAGCCCAAAACCAAGGAATCGGCATCCAGATGAATATATACTGAAGATGAACAGTGTTGCACTAATACAATAGCATTTAAAGTAAGAGCAAGGTAAAGCAATACACCTAGCAGAAATTAAAAGGGTGCTCAACTTTGGTCCTCCAATGTCAAACCAGGAGGTCCACGAATGTACAGATTTCCACTTCTATGAACATTTTCATCACTTAAACTTTAAGAACGATTCTCTATTGCAAAACTCTCACACAACTTTAGAAATTGGAAAACTGTTAAAGAACAAAAGAAAAGCTGCTATAAGATAATAATGACTAATGTAGGTGAAAGGATATTTACCTTTACCTTGGCTGCTCTCTCCTCCATCTCATCTACTGCCATGTAAGAAAAAGAAAACATATATAGGATCAGCATAAATCAACATATTTGGTTAGCTAACTCTTCTAGTTTATGAAATATAATTTTCAAAATGTTAAAAGACCTTTGTCATGTGGTGTCACAGATTCAGTTTCAGACTCTCCTCCTCCTCCTCCAGCTGCTGTGTTGTCATTGTCTCCTGTCTCCATCTTTTCTGCTCTTCATCTGTACAGGATTGTAAGACAAAGACATTCAGACAAATGCAACAATCACTGCAAATGCACATTAATATTCAAGCTGACTGAACAAATGAATTATTTTAATAAAATAAATAAAAGTAGCACAGTAACACATAACACATTTAGTCATCCTGGTGTTGTTACTGCTGGGGAAACGACGCAAATATTGCAACATCATGCATCAACACTAAATGTGCACTATCTTTGGGGCCCGTCAGCATAAAATGTAGGGGAAGATTTTCTGTGTAATTTCTCTTAAATACAATTCTATGATGAGTGAACATCCCAATATTTCTGACATAAAGGAGTTTTAGGGACAGGCAAGACAAATTTGATATTTGACTAAAAACAGACTATTATCATTACTATATTTATTTTAAAAACCCACACATGTTGCAGTTTCAAACATGAACTGGATTACAATTTATTAATGTATTAAATATAAATAAATATTCTTTCTAGACCAGTGACAGTAACGTTCAGTCGCTATAAACTCAATAATCTCTCACTGGAAACTACGAAAGCCCTAAATGGCCATGCATTCATACATTTTATTTCCTCTGTTTTCCCGTGATAACGAGTTAATTTTATCGAGATATCGAGATAACGAAACTTTGTTTTCCCGAGATAACAATATCATTAATTCAGATTTTTATTGTTGAATTTCTCCACATTGGTGCAGTAGAAATGCTTGATATTAAGTATACTTGAAGTCTTATATGTGTAGAAGTCAAATATACCATCCATAGCCAGGAATTACTGAGCAATATGTTTTTACAGTACCTCAAATATGAGAAAAGATGCCACTTGGAGGTACAAATATGGAACTTTTGTTTTGGCATTTCTCCACATTGGTGCAGTAAAAATGCTTGATATTAAGTATGTTTTTTATTCATCATGGTCGCATGAAACACTTTAATGTAACATATTTTATTTTAAATGTAGGTTCGAATTATAGCTTACTGTTCTTAATACCTTTATTTTGAAAACCGGAAGTGAAGACGCTGTTTCTCCGCATTTACCATAATGCTGAGAATATAACACTTACATATATAGTTATTATATCACAGTCATTATCTCGAGATGTCAAATTATAGAGGATATGTTGTAGTCTATCACAAGGCAATTGATCAAGTTGATCCTGAAGGTGTGGAGTTCAGGCGGAGGCTGCGTCTGAGATGCAGACATCACTGCACCAAAGGTCCCAGGGCGCGATGGCACATCACACATTATAAGCTGAAGCCGCGGAAAATGGGCACACAGATAGTTTTGGAAGAGACCGAGGAGTTGACTTTATTCTCTTTTTCTTTTGCCTGGCTCTAATAATCCGTCGTAGATGATGATCTTCATGCTTCCTTTATTTATTTACATTCTCTACTTAGTCTGTACACAAAAACTCTATGCAATTGTTATATGAACTCACCTTTTGTTATGCATTTCCTTTGCTGCTTTGGTCTGTGTAGATCTTGCGGTCTTGCCAGAACTCCTTCTCGTCCCCACCCATACACAGCCTAAATATAGAGAGAGATCCCCTAACAACCCCCTCCCAGCTGCTCTCTGATGGGATGTGATAGGTTGAAGCAAAGAGAAAAGTGAAAGTACGCCTAACTCCTGATTTACCTGAAACCACGTGACCTAAAGGAAAATGATGTTTAGGTTTTGATATTGATAAATATTTATAATCATGCATGACTATGCATGGCATGCATTTTAAGAAGGTTTATAAAGTATTATAAGTGTCAGACATAAGTGCATGCACATTCATAATGATTTACACCTCAATGCAAAGTGACTACCGTGTTGTGTCTGTGGCTGTGTGGCTGTGTGGCTGCTTGTGAGGTTAGCTGTGAATTGTCCTGCAGATCTTTCTCTTTGAAATCTGGATTGTTGCTCAAGTAAATGTCGGCTATTCTCTGGTATGAACTGATTATTATCCATTTTCAGAATATGCATATTAGAACAACAATATTGCAACAAGATTTATATGCATATACAAAAACATGTCAACAAACACTGCAGCAGCATCAAGAATTTTTCCATTTTGCTGGTACAATTGTTATCACTTTTACCACTGTTACCACTTTATCCAATCACTCCTTATCACTTATTTAATTTGTACTTATTTTATTCCAATTTATGCTGCTAAATTGCACGGTGCGTATTGTTGTATATTGTATATACCTATGTTTAACTGCAATTTTTGTTGCATTTTGTCACATTTAGTTACTTGTTTTTTTTTCTACTTATGTTACCTGTAAGTGCTTGCATTTTGTTGCATTTAGTTAATTGTTTGATTTATTTTATGTTAGCTCATTTTTACTCTAACCCTGTATTACTTTCCCACCTTTGTATTGCAATTGTTGCACAGTAATTTCCCTTGGGATAAATAAAGCTTCTTTAATCTTGAAACTTGAAGAATTTGTCAATCAGTGATGGTGAATTTGAAACAGTATCAGCGAATGCTTCTAGGCTCCTATACCAACCAAAATGGTATCTAGGCCTCTGAAGGAACCAGCATAACAGAGTCTCTTTGTTCCCAAATGTCATATGTCTGCTAGATTTATACATTTTTTTGCTAACCCAGTGTATTTGTGCATTCCATTTCAAACTCTCATCAACAAAGATTCCCAGGAATCTTGCTACTGAACCATGTAGCACATCTAGTTAAACCATCATTCCCCGTGGGACCCCACAAAGTAGTGTAGCTTTGTTGGAATAGCATCCATTAATACAAACAAACTGTCTTCTATTTGAGACATAGTTTTTTAACCATTCAAACGTAACATCATGAAAACCATATTTATGCAGTTTTTTCAGTAAAATATGATGATCAAAAGCTTTTGAAAAATCGATGAATATACTACAAATAAATAAATTATTTTCTAATGCAGAGGTAACTTTGTCAATCAAATGAAACAAAGGCATATAAGTGGAGTAATTTTTCTGAAAACCATACTGATGTTTGTAAAGAATTGAATTAGAATCTACATTAGAAAGGATCCTTTGTATATGATTTTTTCTAATATTTTTGAAAAACATGGCAAAATAGATATAGGTCTATAATTATTAAAACAACACGGATCATCCGCTTTAAACAGAGGAATAACTTTGGCAAATTTTAAATCCTCTGGTACAACGCCTGTTGACATAGACAGAGAAATAATGTAACCTAGTGGCTGCAAAATTGACTGCTTGACCTGTTTAACTATAGGGATGCAGAAATGCCATCATGGCCAGCTGAAGATGTTTTTAGTTCATCAATAATATCGCTTATTTCTTGAACATCAGGAGGCTTAAAAGAAGAGATAGAGGGATAATTTCCTGTAATGAAATCCAGTGGATTACCACAACTAGGAGGAACTTTACTAGCTAATTCATAACCAATGTTAACAAAAAAATCATTGAATCTTTGTTTAAAAATGGTTAAAAGAATTGTCACCATCTGAAAAGATAACTCTGGGTGTGTCTTTTTTTCTCTATGCAGCAACTGATTTATAACTTTCTATGTGGTTTTAATATCATTTGAACATCTCTTCTATTTCTTTTTTGCAGATCTAATGGAATGAGATGTATATTTATTTCTATAAGATTTATAAACCCCATGGGTAAGGGGTATAGGATTTGAGACATATTTTCTGTGCAAATAATTTTTTTTCCTCAGCAGCTTCAGCAAATCAACTGTAAACCAAGGCCTACTTAAGTCCTGACTGCATTTCCTAGTAGAACTGCCTATTGGAAAACATCCATCATTGCTGGGATGTGCGAAGTGGCCTGCTGCATGATTAAATTCAGCTCGTGTGCAAATAATGGGCATTTTTTGTACTCTTCGCATACCTTTTGTTGCACACCAGCCCTCTCTCCTCTCATCACACTGGCACTGTCATAAACTTGCGCAATGAGTTTACACTTCATCATCAGTGAAAACGCTGTTCAGTCTCTCCAAAATTGCATCGGCAATGGAGCCGGTGTGTCGGTTTAACTGGAGTTGAATTAACTGGTGATACTGAGGCAGATGTGCGTGGGCGTTTGGTTAACTATGCATGCATGGGAGTTGGGGTGGTAGTCAAGACTGATAGTGAGCGAGATATAGTGAGTGATAGTGGGTGACTGAGCATTGATTGTGAGTTATAGTGGTGAGTAACTGAGGTGGGTTTTGGAGAGAGGCTGGTATTGTTGGTCTGTTGTTTCTGTTTGTCACTTGGTGTGTGGTTTGTTTGTATTTGTGATTTTACTTGTGTATTTTGTTTGTGTGTTAAGAGGGGAGGATGAGTGGACAGGTGGGAGTAGAAAAGAGAAGGAGCAGACAGGTGAGACAGGTGAAGGTAGGTAGGTAGCAATGGATACCAGAATTGTAAAAGAGGTGCTGGATTTGAAGCTTCACATGAAATATCCTGATTATAATTAAATAATATAATCAGAATCAGAATCAGAATTTTGTTTATTGCCAAGTAGGTTATTACGCCTACGAGGAATGTGACCTGGTGCAGTTGGTGCATAAAATATACAATTATTCAAATCACACAAAAATCACACAGAAAAATAAAGTACTTTAAAAAAATAAATAGATAAAGATAAGAAGAGAAAGAGAAAGCTGTGCAAAAGAACGTGGGTGCATCAATGTAATGCATACTTTATATACAGGGTGGGTATTAGAGTCAATGACAGTGGGTAATCCGGGCCTTGTTAAGGAGGCCAGCTGCAGACGGGAAGAAACTGTTTTTATGGCGAGACGTTTTAGTCCTGATGGACCGCAGCCTCCTGCCAGAGGGAAGTATCTCAAAGAGATTGTGACCGGGGTGGGAGGGGTCAGCCACAATCTTACCTGCACGCTTCCTGGTCCTAGAGGCGTACAGGTCCTGGAGGGATGGCAGATTGCAGCCGATTAAATAATATAATTAAGAGAAGAGCTGACACCTTCAGGATGAAAGGTAAGGATGCATGCCATATGGACTTGAATACATATTAATAAATACTGCTCATCTGCTAAGTTAAAACTTCCAATAAATCAATATTAATACATTGCAACACCAGATTGAGACCTGTACTACATCTAAAGCTGGAAAAAAACAGTCAGAGCACCTGGCCAAAGTGAAAACTCCCCGTCTTTCCAAAGTTTCACTGTAGTCACTTTGGTGGGCGCTGTAGAGTGGAAAAAGTAGGTATTAGTGGCCTGGAATGGAAGAGGACATTCGTTTTCATGTAAGTTATTTTCAACATTGTGATTTGAATATATATTCAGTGGTTGTACAGAAGTTATAAAATTATAAATTTCTGTGTACACTGAAGAAGCAGTGGCCTCTGCTGTTTGTTTAGAGAACTCCTGCCAAAGTACTAACAAGGCCCGACCTTGCTTAGCTTCCGAGATCGGGCGAGATCGGGCGAATTCAGGGTGGTAGGGCCATAAGCAAAAGGTGCACCTGCAAATGGACCTTTCAAAGACATTGTTACACCATGTTCTGTTATTCTGTCTGATTAGTGTTCAGAATGTGAGAATACATTCAAGATGTTGTACGTACAATTTGATGACCAACTTTTATTGATTTGTTTGATTCACTTAGTTCTGTATTGATTTATGCATTTACGGACTTGAACTCTCCCAAAATCAGGTCCCACTAAATCAGTTCATTAACAGGGTGTGCAGGACACAAATTCAACATGTCCTGATACATGAAGACCAGATATTATCCTGCAGTGGACAAGTGATAACAACAACAATGATAATAACAATAGTAGAATCAAATGAATTCCATCTAGACAGAAAGCTTACATATTATACAATACTGTCTTGAAAAGGAAAATATCTGAACAACGTTCTGTGTACACTGTAGAAGCAGCAGCCTCTGCTGTTTGTGAAGAGAAATCAAAAAGCTTACAGCACCTGGTATTTTCCAGGGGGGTGGGAGTGACTGGAAGTGTTGGACGAAACGCCACTTCTCCACCGTGGGGTAAAGTCCCATCTTAATGCATGAGGAAGTTTTGAATTTGGCCCCCCACATAAAGAGTCCACGTATTTTTGGGACAGGATGGCTGAGTGCTCTAAGGGCCACATTATGCAACACATAGTTCATACTTTATGTAACATTGTGTCTTTTTCAACCTGCTTAGAGCTGTTTCGTTCACTAACAAGGAACCAAAAAGGATTCAGTGTTTTAAAACGTCATTGTCACATCCACTGAGAATGGACTTTACAATGAAATAGTCTCGTTTCCAGCGGGAAAACTTTAGAAATGTGCATATTCATAAATTCTGGAATTTTTAATGACATAGGAGTTGGTGATGATTTTAACGTGGAAACAATATTTTTTACGAAAACAAACCAAATTCTATGTCGTAATACATGTCTAGAGAGGGTATTTAAGATCTACAGCCTAAATCCTTCATTTCTATATTTTCCAACAATGACTTTAAATGACTTTGAACAGCAGGGTAAGAATGCAGCAGTTCAGTTACTGTGATGTGATGATCTTTAGATGGATTTAAGACAACTGTTGGATTAAAAACAAGCAGTAAAGGTTTTGTGAACTGTGGTCAAAATGATGATATTTATTACAAATACGAGTATTCAAATACAGGTCATACAGGTCTTCTCCACTCTGCAGTGGACGTCTCTGCAGCAAGGAGGTACACAACAAGATGGCCTCAACAGTCTTAACAGGCTTCCCCTCCCCTCAATAAACTCATGTAGTAGAGCATCTTATCCTCTCTGCTGTCAGTCTACACTCAGCTGAAATACTAGTTTGTCCCAGAGCTGAACAATGAGCAACCTGTGTAGAGAGGAAAGACAATGACTGACTACTTTCCAGCCATTGCTTCTTTGACTTTTATTTTATAGACCACATGATTCAACATGTCAATATAACTTGAACCAAACATTGGACCGGTCACTTTCTGCTCACCCTACATGATGCCTGCATGTGTGCAGACTGCAGAGAGTTATTAAGGGGAAGAAAGAAGCCACTTAAGACAAGACAAACCCCCCGGAGGCTCAGCCTTGTTCTCAGGAACTGTCAGGTATCAAATCCAGACAGCTCTAGGGTGGCTTCATGGCTCAGGTTTGTATGAGGAGGGGGGATTCGTCCCAGGGGAGACTGGCTCAGGGGATGGGGACTCTGGCTGCGGAGAGGGACTAGCTGCCGCTGCCGGCTCTTTCTGCACCAGCTCGGGCTCATCCTGTCCTGCCTGGGGCGGGTGGACCAGGACCCGGTCGATGATACCGAAGTCCTGCGCCTCCATGGGGCTCATGTAGCGATCCCTTTCCATCACGCCCTCTAAAGAAAAGGAAAGGAGAACAAAGATGAGCATCAGTTTATAACAGGTTCGTCGGATTGGCTGGAAGGAAATTAAATGACAGAGCTCCTTTACACCTAGAACACTAATGTATATCACACCAACATGGTATCTGCTGACGTCAACATCACTTGAAACATTTCTATTGGAGCCATTTACCTTTTTATAATTGAAATTTACAAAATCCTTACTAAATCCTGTTTTTTTAGACACTTTCACAAGTGAAATTACAATCCCATGTTTTTATTTAATTTCACAGGAAGAATAAATATGACAGACAACTTAAATAACTTAACTTAAATCCTTGCATGTGGTTGGCTGTTCCTGCTCAAATCTAACATCATTAAAACACATGATCACATGAGAACTGCTTTCAAATGTTCCTCTTACACTTAACTGAGTTGCTTGGTAATTGTGCATTTCTCTTCAGACGCAGTGGAGGGAACTTTTTTTATTTTCACTCCTAATGAACATTCTGCAGTCTGCAATTGTTAGAAGTTTGATAAATACAGGCCCAGAGCTGATCCTGTCCTCTCCGCAGTGGGCCACTGTGTAATACAGAACTGGACTGTGTTTTGCAGAACAAAACTGAGAATATGAGCAGGAATAACAGCCGGTTGTTTGCCCAAGACAGACTGCTGATCAGCCCCATAACCATGTTTGAGTGGAAAACTCATTAATTACGTGTGCAAGAGGTATATATGGGTGTATAGCATCCTATTCGGACAACACTGGATGATCTACAGCTCAAGTTTTCTGAGCATGAAAGAGTGAGTGAGTGGGGAAAGATGTGTTGCACTGGTACATCTTAAACTCCACGATTTGCCTGTAGATAAAAGAGCCGGGGCGAACCCACCAATGGTTGCCAGTGGCTGCCCTGTGTGTTTGGCGTAGATGTAATTGATCTGTTTTTTCAGCTTCAGGATCTCCTCAGCCTGGATGGCGATGTCTGTGGCCTGACCCTGGAAACAGAGCACTCTGATCATTATTTATTACAGCCTTGACTGAACTGTGCTGTCCTACCTCTCAGACTGTATCAGGTTAGTATTAAGAGGACCTGGGGAGACAACCTTACCCTGGCGCCCCCTGAAGGCTGGTGAACCATGATGCGGGCGTTGGGCAGTGAATGCCTCATCCCCGACGTTCCCGCTGCCAGGAGCAAGCTGCCCATACTGGCGGCCTGTCCGACACACCAGGTGGAGATGGGATTAAGGATATACTGCATGGTGTCATAAATGGCCAGGCCCGCTGTCACCACGCCGCCTGGAGGGAGAGGAAGGATTTAAAAAATGGCATGAGTTTAAGTGCTCAAGTGGGATTGATTAGCCATATTCTATATTGAAATGGAAACTGGTAATTAGACCATCATATTGTTCTAGTCAGGATCATAGGGCCGCAGTGAAACGCTAAGGAGAAAAGGGAAGCTGAAAAAGGAAATTGGATATTAAAATGACAAACCAATATTACAGAATGGCAATTTAAAAATGGGTAATATCGCTTTCCTATTTTCTTTGAAACGCACTAACACAATTGTGTTCTGGACCACTCGTAGGAGTCAAGTGCAATTAGTCTACTGTCCTCTTTTCACTAAAGGATTGTTCATTGCATTACTTTAAAGCAATGTTGAGTTTCCTATGTAGTTACACTTTGTAATTACGTTAACATCACCCTGTTGGACTGTACAGTTCCAATTATAATATACCCTGGTTCGAAACGTATCATCCAGCCTAACGATATCGTAATTCAAAGAAATGGCTGCTGACGGGGTTCCCCCACATTGACGGTGTATGCAGGTTGCTCCAGGGGAACAACCTCGGCCTGACAATGCAACATCACCTATTACGGCGTGTATTCTTTCCTCTCTCTCTGTGATGTACACTTTCCCTTGAACTCATCAATCACCTTGCCTTTCATATCAAACCACTTCTCATTGATTTCAGCAACGTGACACAGTGTTAACAGCAGGACTTCAATCACATGTGACGGCCCCCGTCTAACATGTTGATGTGCTGATGTGGTGGACCAGTTATTGTTTTTCCTGTGTGTCCTTGAAGGTACCATCAGCAGCGTACAGATTTGGAGCACCTGGGTCAGGCGCTCCTAGAGGATAAAAACCCTCTCCCAGCTTTGCTCTGGTCTCTCTCATTCGGCTGCACCCCCGCCAGCAGCAGCAGCACATTCTCTTTGTTTGATTTCTACTTTGTTTTCACTTGACAACATTTGCACTTCATATTGCTCACACATCCACATTATTGTTACTGACACACTTCACATTTGTATTGATAACTTAAGTTGTTTAAGTTAATATAATAAATTCACTAATTTCTTGCCATTGTGTCCTATGCCGTATTTGTTATGACACACAGAGCTCGTAAAGTTCTTCTTCTGTACCATTTTCACCAATGAGCTTCCTCACACACCGGGCAGGCAGTGTAAGCACTCCATTACATACAGCTGGCATTCATCATTTTTACGCAGGTGATTTCAAAAGAAATCTGAAGTTAGGAGTGTTTGCTGTCTGACGTGGCGCACTCGTATGAGCCCACCATACGGAAAACGTTGTTGAATCACTAAAGCCAAAGGTTGAGACAGTCGTCCATCTTAATGACACCAACAACTGGTAAAGACACCACTAAAATATCTGGCAGAAATTGCTATAAAATGAAAGTAGTAAAACAAGAAACTGGTATAAAAAGAACCGATGGTCAATGTAAAATAGTAAATGTACAATAACCAGTCAGAAAAGCTCTCACCAGGACTGTTGATGTACATGTGGATGGGTTTGTTGTTGCTCTCTGACTGTAGGAAGAGTAGCTGGGCAATAACCAGACTGGCTACAGAGTCATCAATCTAAGCAGATAGGGGAGAAAGAGTGAGAATATTTTTTAAAAATCATTTTAAATACGCGTTTATGAAACAAAAGCTCACTCTCAATCAGTCTCAACATCCAGGGAGAAACTTACAGGACCCATTACACAAATGATTCTCTCTCTCAGGAGGCGAGAGTAGATGTCATACGCTCTCTCTCCTCTCCCCTGGAAGAAAAACAAAAAGGCAGAATTGTTGGAATTGTTGTAACTTGAAATAATTGACAAACACAATTTTATCTAGTGCTGTGATGAACCAAAAATGTGTTGTTTACTGTTCTGAAAGTTCGAAACGAGGTTGTTAATGTTGTCAAACAACTGCCACGTCTCACTTGTTTACTTACTTATACAGTTTGTAATGCTACTATAATAATACGGTATGCTGTTTTTGCAGTTGCTATACTGTTATACTGTATGACGCTGTCTTACCAACATTCATACTTTTCTTTCTAGCTGTGAGAAGCTTTTTTAATGTTTTTCATGCACCGTTATGTGGGACAATAGTGCCCATCAAAAGCATGCACAAAGATCAAGCAGGTTTCTGACAGTACTGACAGTTTGAGCATATTTTTGTGTCAAATATGTAGTCAAATTCATCTTAACTGTTTCAGCATCTGAGTTTCTCTCTCCTCTCTTTTCTTTCTAACTCCACAGTCGGTTTGTCCCAAGCAAACAAGCGAATGTAAAACTCATCCCTTCCTGTGTAAACCCTGTTGGTATCTGAGGACACTACTGGAAGAAAGAGACCGGAGTGCGCTATTTTTATTTTTTTTTAAAGTTGTGAATGAGCTCCTCTTGTGTGTACATTCCCCACCAGTGTTATTCAGGAAATGCATTACAGGCAAACCTGAACAAGGTCTACTTAGTGAGGATGCTCCGTGTGTGTTGGTCCGTGCCACTCACTGTCTGCTCCACAACTATAGGTATGAGAGGATTCCTCCATACAGGACTGTGGTGGATGGACCTGCTGTGTTTCAGCGTCAAGCCTCCGATGTGCAACACCCTCTGGAACACACGTGCAGAAAACACACAAGGTTTAACACAGAAGAGAAATGAATTATTGTAACCGAAACAACCTCACAATATTTAAAAACAAATGTTTAAACATGTGGGATTGATAAACACATAAAAAAGAATAAAACTAACTTAAATATTACATTAAAAAAGTTAAATAAATGCAACAAATGAGGGTTCTGTTAAATTAATTAAGTTAAAATATGCTATGTATATAACATTTGTTAAGCTTCTTCATTTGTTCATTGTGTTTCTAAGTCAGTAATAAAAAAACTTTGCTTTACACAATTGTTTAAATTTGTACACATCTGGGCTAAAATTGTGCTTAATGCAAAACAGTTTATAAGAGCTATTCTCTGCTATCTAAGTCAATGACTTTCCATGCAAAATATATTAGTAGTTCCCTATTGACATACATTGTTAGGGTTGCAGTGCTATACTGACACTATGGTGCACCCATTGGCAGTATATATGGGTGCACTGATGGTTATCATACTGTGTACATTCACTCATCTATGGTATTCAGTTCTACTGTATTAGGTTTAAATAAAGATAGAAAGTAAAATATAATATTTTGTGAAATTATAATAATAAAAAACCCTCCTGTTTTCATTCCTTTAAGGGTCATTGTAACTGATAATAATTGTGTAATACTGCTTACTGTTACACCATGAAACTATATTTACCAGTGTGTCTAACAACTAATAAACTTAGTTGATTAAAATTAAACTCTTAGACATTGCGTCAGGTGCAACGTTAACCTGCCATCATTTACAATCACACCGTTAGATCTAACGTTAACGTCAGAGCTGCACCGTCATGTCACGTTAATCCAAAAACCAACAGCGAGTGAAACGGGTTACTTCAGACTGGCTAGGTTCGTTGTCTACAGTGAGAGCACAGTAAGTGTGTGTGTGCAGCAGAAGGCCTGCAGTCAGTCAGGTTAGTGTGAGCTGTCAGCTGTAGAGGTGATGAAGCAGCGTTACACAAGCTGCAGCTCACACGCTCAACACGACCGACAGCAGCAGCGACCGGAAGCGCCGCTCTTAGCTTTTCAACCCGGTTTACGACGAGGCACGCTGACGGGAAGGTGTCCGGAAACTTATCGTACTCACTCGTAACAGCATTTTGAAGACTTTTAGGTTGAGCTCCCCCTCTGTGTGACCCCCAGCTAGACCGGAAGCAGTTCCAGGTTGACCTTTGAACCGCTTTCTTCTTCGTCGAGGTTTAACAGGCGCTTGGTGTTTCATTGAGTTCACTAGCTCCCTCTAGAGGACGGTCCCAAATACTCATACATCATTATTCTATTACATATAATTACACTTAATATAAATAATTGACAGTCTATATAAGATATATAGACGATTATATAGGCTGTAATACTACTGTCTTCTTTTATTTATTTATTTTTCTGCCAGGACTAAACTAAGGAGTTTAATAATAAAATGAGCTGGTGAAAAATAGATGAAAAACTATCGTAAATAAAGTTTGAATGTATTTTATTGACTGAAGAAGTATGACAATTTGCTTTTCTTTTTATGCTACATATTTGAATGATTTAACTGTATTATTTATTGATGTTCTCGGTTATCCAAATAATATATAATAATAATATAATATAATAATAATCCAAATATTGTTTTATACATAGTATTTTTTATCTTAGTCTTGTTTCATCTCTGAAGTACCTCTTCAATTCTGTTTTATTATTATTTATATATGGCTCTAAATTAAGGCCACTAAACTAAATAAACATTTTATTTTTATTTTTGTGTTGTCAGAGTTGTACTTGAGCGACATTTTTGATACATACTTTTACTTTTACTGGGCCCCAGGGCTCACTATTACGATGTGTCCTATCAGTCATCATTGCATATCTGTATAGTATGACAATAATAAGAAAAATAAGAAAATGCAATATAATTGAATAGTTTTTTATACATTGTATAGTTTAATGTAGAATATGCATATACTGTTGTTATATTCCCACTGACTATTTTGCAAGAAAGAAAGAAAACATCATGAACATGGGTTTGCCTTTTCCAGGGCATATACAGCAAATGGCACCAACTTCAGGTTAGTGAGAGGTCTACCTTGAACACAGGTGTATATCAAAAGGGTCCACTCTCTCTAAGCCCCTCCCACACACCCCACGGCCCCCAGAGTGTCCGCACTGTCTAAGCCTACGCCCCTGGCGTGTCTGTGTGCGTGTTTTCGTTCTGTGGGTGGAGGGAGTGAAAAAAAAGTGAGTGAATGGGCTTTTTATTTTGAAGGACCTCGCCGGAAGATGTGTCTTATTGCAGCCTTGTTGTGAAACGTTAATGTAACGGACTACTTGGTCACTTGCTCTGTTACTTGGACTCAGTCATGTCAAACAACAGCGCCGCCAACAGCAGTCTAGCCCTCGCCCAGAAGGCAGTGAAACAGCTTCGTCTGGAGGCCAGTGTCCGTCGGATAAAGGTCTGTAAACACAGCTTCACCACTTCCATCAAACTATACAGCAAACCTCCCCGGTGCGCGTGACTCCCGCTCTGAGGCGCGTCAGGAGCTTTAATGTGCCGCGTGCTGCCACTAATTATCCATCACTGTCAGTAAAGTGTTATTATTTAGGTAACAACAGGTAGCACACCTCAGTGTTTTCTTCTGTACAGTGTGGTTGACACTTACTAAAAAGTGCTCTGAAATTAATTACATATTTATACATTATATAACTAGAAATTACTTACATATACATATAGAATATATCATTAATGAAGGCCTTAAACGTATTGACTGTGGTCGTATAGTGGCTGTATGGCGGGGGTAACCAGCTCTAGAGTTTAGGAAAATTGTCCCTTTAAAAGTATTTGTTTTTGTGTGTGTGGTTACTACAAACTAGCTTAAATGTTGTCTGACTGTCTCTTATTTAAACTCCATTCAACTTCGGCCGTTCTCCTCATACTTTAGGAAAAGGCTACATTTAAGGAATACTTTTATTGGTTCGTGTTCTAATTCACTGGAAAGCCATGTGAGTGTGATTTCCTGCTGTGCAGTGTCCTACAGTGGAACGGAGCGAGCAGACTTTTCTCTGCTAGTGCAGCACAGTGATAGCTTTGTTGATTGTGCTGCTGTGTGACTGGTGTGATTGTTGGGTGGCTACTTATTTTAGAACACAAGTCAGACTAGTTTCAAGTGTGTGTCTGTGTTAACCACCCCAGCAGTGGGCTGCCGCCCGGGGGGAGCCCCCAGGATAAATAAATCACAGAAGAAAGTCACCCAGCCTGCGAATTCTTGCAATTACATACAGTCCAAACAGTCCGAACAGTAGTGTTTTTGGACACCAAACTCAGGACTTGTGATGTTGTCAAGATCAGGGGTCTCCAGCGTTTTTCAGGCCAAGGACCCCTTAGTGGAAAGAGAGACTGAGCAGGGAACCCATACCATTGTATAAAATGATGTGACCTATTAAACAGTAACATGTATGGTGGCCTATTAGTGCCATGTATAAACATACCTTCTTATTGTGCAAACAGTAATAAGCTATTAAAATAACAATTACTGACTGATACATATATTTATGTAATTTTAAATATTCACTGGACTTTATCTTTGCTGATAACATGTATTAATGTGTATTGTTTTAAATAATGTGGCAGCCCTATGGTAGAATCATATACAATGAAGGTTCAGTTGATCACTTTACCGTGAGGCAAGAGGATGTTTACAGCCCCTACCTGTGACATTAACTCTATTTCACTGATAGCTGATAATATTGACACAACCTTATACGGACTACATAAACTTTGAAAGGAGAGATAACACAGTCCTACTCTTACAAATGAAAAGTTGAATTCATAAACAATAAAACACACCCTCACTCCGGTCAGTCCGCTCAGAGGTTTCTTCCAGAGTTCGGTTTAAAAGAAGAATGGTCAAAATCAAAGCAGCAGAGGCTGAAATAGCCAGATGTTAAGTCAAGCTCCAGAAACATTGGCACCTACACTTCCCATAATGCAACCTGATAGTGTCCGGAGGTGGAGGTTATGCTGCAGTCACGTGCTCCTCGGATGGTCTCATTTCCTAAATTTGGGAAGCCATTCTTCTGACTTCAGTGTGTTTGTGAGCTTTAAAGCGTAATGTAATATTAATTCCATTGCTGCACCAGTACGTCCCCTAAAACCACTAATATACTGCTTTATCTGACCCTGCATGGACAGCAAGTAACAGTCACAACCTTCTATCAGATTAAAAATGACATGTGAGCAGAAATATTAAGTGAATTAACAAAACGTTTTTTTTATCATCAACCTACATTTACTTTTGTACGTCTGCCAAGTTTCTGCATAAAATGACGTATCTACATTTTTTTTTGCCAACTTTCAGAGTTGTTGTTCTGACTTGAACGGCCGTCCTCGTGAATTTTCCCTGTCTGGAACTCATTTTTCCGATCATTCCTGGGTGTCAGCATAAGTTAAATTGTGCCATCATTTTGAAAAATGTGATTTTAGGATTCTCTGTAGCTGTGGTCGACCATTACGGGCTTTTTTAATGGCCGACGCCGATATTTAGAGAGCGGAGCTGCCGATGTATAATGCAGATATCAAAACAAAGAAAAGTCACGCGTAATGCTATTCTACAGGAATATGTTTACAGCCAGAAGCATGAGAGTTACA
>JAGRRF010010735.1:20939039-20960482 GCA_019097615.1 Morone chrysops
GGGGGGGGGGGGGAATACCCAGGCGCCCCAGTGCCTGTTTCTAAATGCAAATGTATGTCAAGCTACATGGAAATGATAACACACACTGTCCCTCCTTAACCAAATGATTTGATATATGGAATATTATACAGGTTTCTCAGGCTGCTGCAGAACTGAAGACTTTCTGTTTGCAAAATGCCCACAAAGACCCTCTCCTCACCGGGGTGCCCTCCAGCGATAACCCATTCAGGCCTCCAAAGTCATGTGTCCTCCTGTGAGGTGTGAGTGCAGCCCTCTTCTCTTTGCCTGGACTGATCTTTTATATGTTGTTTAGTTATTCTCTTTTCCGCCGCTGCGAGCCTTTTTCTATCGTACCTTTTCCGGCTGCTGAACAATGACCCCGCTCTCTGTTAGAGCACAAGACGCATCCCTTCAAGCTGAAGTTGTTTCTTGTGTTTTTAGGGCTGTGAAAGGAGTGCAGAACACTCAACAGCAGACGCCTGATCATTCCGATGTGGATTTCTGTCATGTGCCCCACTGCCTCTGAAGATAAAGAAGCCAAGACCACACACACACACACACACACACACACACAGAATGATGCTGACAATTTCAGCTGAAAATGTACTAAAAGCTGCGCCTATTGATACAGGATGTGTGATTGTGTGTGTTGTTCAGGGGTCAGAGCTCTGTGCTATGGTAGCTTTGCACAAGAGTTTTTTGTTTTTATGAACATATCCCATATTTTGACCACTTGCTAATACCTGCTTTTCCAGTAGACTGCACTTTTTACAGTGGTTGTTACTGGATCACAAAAATCCTGGAGTTGATTACTAAAAGAATCCTGTGAAAGTCACATTGGCAGACACCACAGTCTTATCTGATGGTTTCTATTTATGAACATCACCCAAAGCAGATTTTTGAAAAATGGATTCCATGTGTTTCTTTTCTTTTGTACATGTTTATAATACAGATCTAATGTGTGCCATGTGTGAGGAAAAAACACAAAATAAAAACTAAATTTAGTCTTTCACTCCACCAGACACTGCTTTGGGATTTCTGTATGTGAGCAAGATACAGAAATATTGTTCCTTGTCATTTATTTTGGAGAAACAGGAGCCTTCAAATATCTGTAACCATTCATTTTGTACTCGCTCGGCAAATGTCATTCTGGTAGAGAAAGGGGGAAGTATGGAAACCTGATTGTGTCCAGTTCATACAGTTAAAAAAATCTCTCATGTGCAGTGTTATTATTCGCCATTAAAAAGTGACCACGTGTTTGTGTTTGAGTGTGTGGAGCTGGCATGAATTTTGCATCCTAGTTTTTAACAAATACCAAGAGTATTAAACTTCACTGAAACAAAAACTATTTCCCTGCAAATGGCAGAGGGACTGCGTATAAAAATAATGTGGTCCTTACTTTACGGTAAAATAAGATTACATAAATCACAGTAGGAATCTTTTCCAAGATGTCATTATATGATGTCGCACGAACATAGCAGCATACTTGAAGCTTTGTATGTATGTTTGAAACAAAAAGCTGCACTAACAACTGGCAAGTTGATCTTCAGGATCTGTTGAGGGGAAGAGACTTACACAAAGCCCATCGTTGTTTAAAATGCTACCATATCTATTTTTAACACATTCAATTATTACCACAAATTTGTTTTGGTTATCTTTTGTTTATTCTTTTTCTTTTAATATTGGGGCTGTGGTTGTACAGTATAAACGTACAAATGGTAGATATGTTATAAACAAATAGGCCATATGACTTTTTCCTCGTGTTTTATGAATGTTGCATTAGTGTCATTTAATTCTATTTTATTTGTATAGCGCCAATTCATAACAAAAGTTATCACTGGACACTTTTCAAATAGTGCAGGTCTAGACTGTACTCTTTATAAAATGTTATATATACTGTTATATTGGTTTTTATTACTCTACGTTTTCACATTTCAGAGATTTTTATCTATTCCAGTTTATTGGAGGAATTAAGCATTTTTGTTTTCTTTAACAAAACAATGTACAAATTGAGCCAGAGCTAGATAACAACAGAAAGCTGATGACAACAAAATGTAGAAAAAGTAAAGCGGTAGTGGGTAACTTATAAAAATAACCTTCTGTCATATTTGCTGAAACTTTCACTGTGTCCTGGCAGTAGTGCGTGAGACAGATAATCTGTGAAAGAAATCAGGTACTAGGAGGAGCCAGAGGAACCAGATTGTTTCACAGGTTATCTGTTCCATGTACTAATGTTAGGATATTGTGAAAGTTTCAGGACATAAGAAAAGCAGCTTTAAAAATTAAGGGACGAAATCAAGATACACATTCTAAGTTGAAAATCAAATAAATACAACAATAAAACAAAACAAATATCTTAAAACAGAAAAGGATAAGGACAGATATTAGAGAAAAACACAATCTGACATCAGGGGATTCGATTAAATATGTTTATGTCCAAAGAACCTGTTGCTTTTCTACTTATCAGGGCAAGAGAGTTTAGTGAGTTAAATTCAGACAAAGAGGGAAAGAAGGTTTGGTTTCATTTATTTAACCTTAAGTATCTTTTTTTGTACACATACTCTCACTCTTTATATATTTGTATATAGTGGCTCATTCATATTGTCTCTATTTCTTCTTCTTTATGTACATCTGTCTTTGCTTGATTCTTGCTGGATTCTAAACAACATTTCTGTTTATAAATAAATACTAAAAAAAACGTGAACCTACTGGTAGTTTACAGATTTGTTCGTCATTGTAAACATATGAATTAGTGGGAGAGCTCCTGGATTAAATGAAGTCATGATGACGTAGTCCACCTGTGTTTACACAATACCCGGGTTCAGCCGCCAGGTGGCGCTGTTGGAGCGGCTTATCACGTTGATGCCCAGGCTGCCTCCAGCAGAGAGCAGTGCGTGGTTGGATGTGAGCGCCACCGACCTGTCTCTACTTCCAGATCGAAGATGGCGGTCTCGGTGTTCCCCGGCGTGCGGCTCCTCTCCATCGGAGACGCGAATGGAGACATACAGCGACACTCAGAGCAGCAGCCCCTGCGGCTAGAAGTGAAAAGCACACAAGATGCTGCCCTCATCAATCTCTCCAATGGTGAGTTGACCCTTTTCTGGAGCTGCTCCTCGGATGTTCCGGCCTGCCTTAACTGCCAGAGCTAATGCTATGCAGTGCTAATGCCTGTACGGCTAATCTGCCATATGTAGCGTTAGCCGCCAAGAAGCTAACCCGTCTTCAGAGACCACGTCGCCTCCCCCTGCTTATCACGAGGGAGCCCCAAAAAGTCCACATTTTTCGTCGTCCGAGGGGGTGTTAAGGCTTGTTAACGTCGGGGTTTCAGCTTCCTCACAAGTTCCCCGCGTTGGAGACCTCGACAAAAATATAACCCAACACGGACAACGCAGCTTAGTTAGTGGCATCAGTACGCGGGGCAGCTAAGTAGTGTGTAGTTTAATGCTACTTAAACAATGCCACTGAGGCACTGACGCGCTAACGTGCATCACGCTCGCTCGCATTTAACGCCTTTCGCCCTTCATGTTTCACTAACATGTATTTTGTCACATTAATATGCCCGGTGGTTCTGGAAATTAACATTTCCCAGTTTGTCCCAAGAGACGCAGGTAATGTTTATTTGGCTGTTTAGCTCGTGGATTAGCTTGTCTGGATTGTTTGGGAGTCGAGAGCAGAGGGCATCGGTTCTGACCCGCCGCCGCCGGGCACCGCGGTCCAGCCGGCTGCCGCTGCTGGAGCCCCGCTCCGTGAAACAGCGGCAAACACTTCAACTTTTCAAGCTTTTACTTTTTTTTTATTGAGCGAGGGGGTGAAAGCGGTCTCGGCGTTTTGGGTGTCGTAGCGAAACCGGGCCCTCATTACTTATGCATTCATCTTTGTTCTCATTGGAACAATAGCCGGGTCCCCGCCGCCCACTTCCCTCCTGTGTGCAGGCAGCATCAGAGCCGCCCCGCTGGCCCCGCTGGCTCCCCTGCAGCTGCTCTCTTTCAATGGGATGTCCCGCTGAAAAGGAGCAGCGCGCAGGCCTCCTTTTGCCTCTGATGCCCAAGTTAAAGAAAAGCACCCAGAAATTCATTGTAGGCCTTTTGTGCAGCCCTTACAACAACACATCTCTGGCAAAACATCAAGAAAGTTTATTAATTTATCCCTGTGGGAGTTTAGGCCCTGAGAAAATACAAGTAGTGTGAATAATGTAGTTGATGGGGAAATTAATAAAGTGGCCACCAACAGTTGCATACCTTACAAAGAGTGTGTGTTAAGGATTTGGACATGGTTGTCTGAAGATGTGTTCAGGTCTGCCACTGAAGCTGATTTTAATAGGAATGTATGTATGTTAGGATAGTGAAAATATTTTCTCCTGTGTTTGAGTTTATTATGCTGAACAGTGCAAATGAACAACATGTAATAAATAAATAATAGTATGTATCTGTAATAGTAACATCTAGTATACCAAATTAAAAAGTATAGCACACATTGTGGTTCCAGAGGGAGCGGTGTGAAGCAGGGCTCTACATGTAGGTCTGTCTGCATGACTGGGGCAAGTAAAATGTCTCTTTGGGCTAGTAAATCTATCAGCTTATTCGCCCAATCTAACAAATTGTAAAAATGAATAATGAAAGGTCATTTCTTTTTTCTGGTGCTGATGATGGAAGTAGTTTGCTTCTTTCTCGTCTCTGTTCAGAGCTGCACCTGTGCAGTATCAGTGAGGTTTTTGAGAAATGGTGGTGGGTAAAGACAAAGTTTATGAGCTGACAAGCATTTCAATGATCCTGGAAACAGGAGTTTTGTAGGTTGGTGTTAGTGGATGTGGGCCAAACTGTTTGATAGTTTAATTCAGCTATCATGGAAAGTGCTATGTGCTCTGCAAAAAACCAAACCACATGTTTATTCTCCCTACCAACAAACGCTTCCCTCTGTACAGTGAAGGGGGTTAACTGTATGGATAAACTCTGATTCTTCTCGTGTAACATTAAAGTAAGACTTCATTATTTATGGTGCTGCTGTCATTTTATAGCGGGAGAGAGCCTCTTTAGTGCTGCCCTGCATGCACCAGGACTCAGAGCGGTTGCTTTAAGGATGGGTCATGGCTGCAGAGATCCATTTTTTATTTTACATTTTTAAACACTTTCAAACGCCACAGCGAAGTTCAGACGTGACAGCTCATAGTTGCCAGTCGTCATAGTAACATAAGATGCTTGCCAACAACAGCATAGCCTTTTTCCAGAGGCCTGTATTATTTCACTTAATATTGATGTTAGTTCATACATGAGTCATATTTTGCATCAATGTTCTAGGTTGTGTCTTATTTGTTTTATTACAGATATAGGGCTGCATGATATAGAAGAACATATGTGATATGACGATTTACTGGCAATCATCATTCTTGTATCTACTTTTCACAAAAAAAAAAAAAACCCTAAAAAGCATTAAAATCCTGGTGCTGTGACATTTGGTGGGGTCCAGAAAACATCTGGAGAAGACGGTTTGTAGGCCAGAGCGTCTCCGCAGCACCACAGTACTTTTATTATAATGCTGGGTTGTCACACATTTTACACACCCACAGTCCGGTAACAACAGCAGTAACAAGGAAAAGTGTTAAGTTGATCCCGTTCGAACATGGCAGCTACGAAAACTCATTCAGTCAAAGTTCAGAATCTTGTGAGGGCAGAAGGCTCTGTCTCTCATGGAATTGCAGAAGTAAGAGGAAGATGAGGAAGAGAGAAAGTTCAGCGGCTGTGTGTGAAAGCTGTAGAACTTGGACTTTTGTCATTTTATTTGATCAGAGCTGATACATTGTGCATAGTCATCAAAGGGGAAGTCCACTCATTGGACACATTTTAGGACGTGGACACTTTACAAGCAGAGGACTCTAACGGAAATATATTAATGGTTTGCATCATGGGAAACGTAGGATCCAGCATTTGTGCAGCTTTACACCAACAATAGGAATAAAGGTCAGGATATTGTTGTTTTTTAATCTATGGTTTCTGAATCCCCCAACTTTATGGGAACGCACAACGAAATGGCTGCAGTAGCCCTTTATTGTGGTTTGGGTTTAGCCTGCAGTCTAAAGAAACCTTTACAGTGAAAACACCTTTTAAAATGCTCCCTATTTGGAGTCGTGTGATTATTTAAAAAAACTAAAATAAAATTGTCTCATGTCTTGCCACTCAAGTTCTGCCTCACATTTGATGCTATTAAATATGTGTTTGGGCAACATGAACACCGACACATACACACAATATATGACCTGCTAGTAGTCCCGGATCGTCAGTCTTTCAGATCCGATATCCAGCATTTTTCCCATCATCACAATGGTTATTTTTGTTACCCAGTGGTCAATAAAATAAATGGATTCACATGCTCCCTGGGCTCTGATGCAGCCTCTCTTTCTGTAGTCACCCCTCTCTAGGCTCAGTGTCCCGCCCACAGAACCGTCTGACTGGTTAAACTCCATGACGTTAGACGCTATAAGAGGCGAAACTTATTTTGATTACTGCTGGTTCCATTCATCTAGAATAATACACATCATTTATCACTTTCTGATTGTATTAGTGTGAATCTGCAAAGAAACTAAAGGTATCAAATGTGTGGATTAAACAGTTTAATATTTGCCTCCAAAATAAAGCGGAAGTAGCCCAAAATTGTAATTTCGCAGATGTAATTAGTTACACTCTATCACTAGATACTCTAAATTCTCACACTAAGATTTACATTTTTACTGGAAATGTATATTGGTCCAAAGTATCTGTTGTCTGTTTCCTTCTGTATCAGCCCTGAACAACCCACCTCAGTCGATCCCTAATGGAGATAGATGTTTTCTCACATTGTCACTGAGTGTCTTGTCACTTGGTCAACAGTGTAAGTGGTTAACTGAGGTGGCTGGCTCCTTTCCCAGAAGATGCATCTCTCTAAATCTCAAGTGCTGCTCTTAATCCCCTAATAGATGCTGGATTAGCTCAGGCTGCTTTGAGTCTTTACAGGGCCCGTTGCACGACCAGGTTTTTCCAGCCCGGGGAAGTATTTTCATGAGACCGTGTTAGAGAAAGGATTCTGTGAGGGTTTCTTTGTGTGTGTGTGTGTGTGTGTGTGTGTGTGTGTGTGTGTGTGTGTGTGTGTGTGTGAGATATATGAATCTCACTTATTCATCATGAAAAATCATTTTTTTCCCTCTGTTTTTTTTCCTCCTGCCATTGTTGTTCAAATAGCATTTTTGAGATTAGAATCTTGTATGATTATGATCGGAAAAGATGAGTGCAATAATAACAGTAACGTTTTTAAGCTTGTTGCCAGTTGTTCCTTCTGCTGCTGTCTGCGCAAAGGCATCATTCATTGTTGCACAGTGTGGATTAGGAACCAATTTCCAAAGAGTGGTTTACCCCACTACACTAAACCCTCAAACGTTCAGTTTTATCATTGCTTTATTGGGGGTGGGGTTGTGCCTTCATTATAAGTGGCTGCTTTACATTACACTGATACCTCAACTGCCAGTTAACTGAAGTAAACATTACAAATTCTTGTCCTGCATTCTTTAAGAAGTTAAATTTCGGACACTTCGGACCCACAATTTACTTAATTCATTAACGAACCTAAAAATTCATTAGTTCATAACGACTACAGACAACATTGCTATGCCATGAATAAAACGGTTGTGCTAGACACCTACAAAGTGATCAGTGTATGACAATTTATAATCAAGAGTAGCACAAACACAGCTATGGTGGTGAGCAGGAACCTTTTATATCTACAGGATACAGGGCCAAATCTTTGATGCTCACACTCGCCCTGTGGTTTCATCATAAGCAGTGAGATCTTTTAGCAAACACACAAACACACACACACACACACACAGCACAGCTTGTGTGCAAGATAAATAGACAGATATTGAAAATTTGAAGAATGAGTTTGGTTATGTTCTTTACATTCTTAGACATTGAATGTATCCTAGTAACGATTACCATGAACACACACTGTAGTTTATCTTGACTCAGTCCCACACACACAGTCCTGCTGCCCCAAATACTCACTAGAGCACTAAATGTGGATTAGTCAGCCCCTAAAAATGGTCCCCAACAAATGCACTATTTCCTCCTAATTTAGTAACATTTGCTAAAAACCAGTGTCCCGCTGTTAGACAGACAGGATAGGACTGTCAGACAGTACTGAGACATTGTTGGTTTTGGACTTTTTATGGGATTTGTTAACGATAAGAAACAGAAGAGCACCATCTGTACCTTAACTCTAAAGCTATTTAGCCTTGTAACTAATTTGGTTAGAAGCATGCTGTTTTGTGTATACACGCTGTAAATCTATGCAAATCTAAATCCTAAAACAGAGAAGACAGATATCATAAGTCTGTGGAAAAACCTCACCTAGACCTTTGCAGGACATTTAATAAAATAAATATCTGCGAGTCTAATAGTTGTATAGTGATTCCTGTTCATTTTCCATTTGTGGATATCCCTCCAAAGTGTGTGTGTGTGGGGGTGTGTGTGAGCAAGCGAGCAGTGGAGGGAGATAAAGGGGCTGAGGCTGCATTGTATTCAGCGGGTTGTGGTGGAACTCGAATTGAAATGTCAGACCAAACATATGACTTCCAGGAAGAAAACCATCTCTTTGGTTTAATAGGAAATGAAAAAAATAAAAAATCTGATATTTTCAAAACTGAAAATGCTGTTTCATGCTGCTGATTCATTCTAATGTGGTTACTTACAGCTCGTCTTCAGTGCTTTATGACCAGGACAGTTCTATGTTGTCACGAACTATCAAAAACAAAAAGTAAAGTTTAAGCAGCATTTGGGACACTGTGTATATATATTTCTTTCACTCGTTTCAATAGCTGTATGCAAGTATGTCTCATGTTTTCCTAACTCTTCCCATCCTCTCCCTTTCTTTCCAGGAGAGGAGGCGAGTGTGTTCAAGTGTTCCGTTTCCAGGGAGACGGAGTGCAGCCGCGTGGGGAAGCAGTCATTCATCATCACACTGGGCTGTAACAGCGTCCTGCTGCAGTTCTCCTCACCTGCAGGTACACACAAACGCCCCGGCACAATGAGACTGACACGCTGTGCATAAATAACACACACAGCCCAGACAAGAGCCAAAAAGTAGTTCTCCTACTGTAATGTCTGCCAGAACATTTTATGTGGAAATGTTGCCAAATGTGCAAGTACAAATGAAGAAGTGATTTTGTGTATAGGCAAACATGGAGGAGGAAAAAAAGGTCTTTTAATATAACTGTTTAGAATGTAGGTATATACGTGCCTGTGTTCCTCAGTGGCCATTTTTAAATGCCCCGCTCCAGCCTCACATTGGTTTTGTTTTCTGTTTGTAACCTCAGACTGAGCCAACATGCCAAAGTTTGTTATGTAAGCAGTGAGCCTGGGCTTCCCACACACTCTGTACACTTTGTATGGAGTGTGGAGCAGGCGTAATGAGTCTCGGCCCACACCAACATGCACACACACCCTTTTACAATGAATCAGTTGACCGCTTGCTTAACCCCTCCCCCGGAACAGTAATCACCCAATCATAGCTTAGCAATTGTGACCACTCAAGCTTTAGATTACTACACATGGGGCTCTAGTGACAGACTCACTCCATATATAAAGAGTTTGGATACACATTTTTTTAAAGATGTATTGAAGTCATGACACTAAAAACAACACACCATTCCAAATAGGCCCGAGAGCAGTGGTGGTCGAGCGAGCTAAAGAATGAATGAATGAGAGGAAGTGAAGTCGGCACAACCCTGATGGAAGGTGTTTCTGTGTGAATGCAGCCGAAGCGGAGACGGCAATTTAACCTGCTCACTACGTTTTTAGAGTCCTAACCTGATTTAGAATTCTAATGGCGCCGTTCTAAACGAGGTTCGAACTGTTCAGTACAGTGCCAGCTCTGTTAAAACGCTTTCCTCTTGTAATGTTAAAAGATACTACAGGTACATAAACTAAGCAGACAAACAGGGTTATGTTAGAATTACATGGGTCTAATGTTCTACGTTTTTATTACTAGCACCAGGGTTTCCGAGCTCTAATGTCCAAGAACCATGCTGTGTCTTTATTTCAATGTTTTCTACGTGGATCAACTGTTGGATACTGCCTGTAACATAACTGTCCTAATACTTTCTGCCTGCACTGTACGTATATATTGTTGTCTTTTGTGTAATGAAAGGTCCAGTGTAACGTCTGATCTGTAATTGTTGACGTTTGTGTGTTTATGTTCTGCTTCAGACTTTCAGTCCTTTTATAACGTCCTGAAGAACAGTCGTGGGCATAGCAGTGAGCGCTCTGTCTTCAGTGACAGAACAGAGGAGTCCTCTGCTGTACAGTACTTCCAGGTAAGAGGAACACACACACACACACACACACTAGCACACCACCGCAGCTCTCTTGGGCTCTCAAAAAGGGTTGGTGAAACAGGAGAAGTATATTCAGCAGACTTCAGGCTCTCTCAAATGTGATTGTTTCATTTTCTGTCTCTCTTTTTTTTATTATTTAATGACCGGTTGAATCCAAACTGCATTTTCAAACACAGAACAGTTGTCCCTAAATAATTACCACCATGCTGACTTTGTTCTTGGATGACTATTTATAGTTACACAACTTTCAATTGGAATATTCATTAAAGAAAATTATTTTGGAACCTTTTGAATTATTTTTGTTTTAAAAATAAAAAACAGCCGCAATTTAGCTCTGCGAATCATTACAAAGTCTGAACTGAAATAAAGTATTGGCACAGAATACAGATCTGCTGTGTAAATGAAATAGAAAAGTAGAGAGTACTCTAAAGTGTTTACTTGACGTTGGTTTCATAAAGACATTCTGGTCTTTGCACTCCTTTATGCATGTGGTGTCAGTGACGCTGCTGTCAGACAGCAGCCTGCCACTCGACACAAAAAAAGCCTATTAACAGCAAATCTGAGGATCACCTTGACCTAATTTATTACAGCAAAACGGGGTAATTCTTATATTTTACATATTGAAATGTTTGTATCTTACTTGTTACAATATGGACTTAAAAATTAAAATAAATAAATAAAAATGAATCATCAGTATTTTATCATATGTTTGTCTCTGCAGTTTTATGGCTACCTCTCCCAGCAACAGAACATGATGCAGGACTACGTTCGGACAGGCACTTACCAGCGGGCGATTCTCCAGAACCACACCGACTTCAAGGATAAGGTAGGTTTTGTCATTTAATTAGACTTTGCTTTGGATTTGCAGTTACATAGAACAGTCCTAATCTCTAGCTTGATGCTCAAAACAAGTTAGTTTCTAATAGTTGAAACCAGTTTAGGCAGATGGCAGACATAGAAGATCAGCTGATAATATTGTTTCTTTTTAAACTTCAAACCGACCAAAATATGACCAACATTAACTGATGCTGCAGAGCAGCTAAAACTTGCAAATAACTGTATAGTGCATGTTTGCCATCTGAGAACAGAAAGCTGGATAGGCATAGAAAACAGTAACCGTGGGGGTGTGGAACTCAGCAATGCAGTGCTTTAAAATTGGATGGACAAATACCAATAATTGTGGCTGAGGGGTGACGACATATTTCCTGTTCTTTTCTCCAGGTGGTGCTGGATGTTGGTTGTGGCTCAGGGATCCTCTCTTTCTTTGCAGCCCAGGCTGGGGCCAGGAAGGTCTACGCTGTGGAGGCCAGCACCATGGCACAACACGCTGAGGTCCACACACACACACACACACACACACACACACACACACAAACAGATTACTGCTATCATCAGTTAGTCAGTTGAGTCTAATATGTTTTGATTGATCCGTTATTCCATTCTGACTAAACCAAAGCTGGATTTCCAGCCCTAGTGAACGTGTGCTGTGCCTTAACAGGTGCTGGTCAACAGTAACCGCCTAGGGGAGCGCGTGGTTGTCATCCCGGGAAAGGTAGAGGAGGTGACACTGCCTGAGCAGGTTGACATCATCATCTCGGAGCCCATGGGATACATGCTGTTCAATGAGCGCATGCTGGAGAGCTACCTGCATGCCAAGAAGTTCCTCAAACCCAACGGTGAGGAGGCGTGGGGCACAGAAGAAATGTTTTTTAAATTGTGGAAAGGAGGGTGAAAGACTGCTAAACTAAATAGCACCATGAAGGATTGGCAGAAACAACCTTTGGCACAGCACTTCTGACAGCTGTCCACAGTTAGTCTCAGATATCAGTTGGTTGGTCAGCACGATAAGGCCCCAGTGTTGCTCTGGGTTGCAAATGGCTGACTGTATGCTCTGTGTATGTGTTTCAGGTAAAATGTTCCCAACCATTGGTGACGTCCACCTGGCCCCCTTCACAGACGAGCAGCTCTACATGGAGCAGTTCACCAAGGCCAACTTCTGGTGAGGAGGGGAAGAGGCTGCAAAGGAGGGTGGGAATGGAGGGGCTGCCAAAACGAGCAAAGTGACTGAGCATTGGTTCATATTTACAGTAGTATAATTTCAGTGGAGGTAAATGGGTGTTTATCACTTGTAACTGTTGGGTTTAGGTGTTAGTGGTACCACTGAAGAATTCTTACACAGTGAGCTCTTTATTTGGCATCTTATAGCCCCCTCATGTTGACACAGCAAATACAAAGTGAAGTTACTGTTACATTTCAAACTGGTTTAGTTTAACTTCTTATGCTGACATTAGCTAGTTGACCTACTGTAGCACGGGCAGTATGTGTAACACTTGTAAGTTTAATTTGAGACTGATGGCACATTTTTCTGCACTTGTTCAGTCCACACAGTAACAGTTAATAAACAAGTCATTTATTTAAGGACCAGTGTGTAGGATTTAGTGGCATCTAGTGGTGTAGTTGCAAATCGCAACTCTGTCGCTTAACCCTCCCTAAGGATTAAGGAAGAATTGGCTGCAACATGTACAAAAAAAACATGAACTGCCTTATCTAGAGCTAGTTTGGTTTGTCCTTCCTGGGCTACTGTAGAAACATGGTAGACTCCATGGAACGCAACCTGCGATGTCTGTAGATCAAAACAGCTCATTGTAAGGTAACAACAACACAATGATTCTTGTATTAAGGTGATTATACACTAATGAAAACATACTTATGAATATTTTATTCCATTTCGGCCAATAGATCCTCCTAAATGTTACACACTGGACTTGTAAGAGAATCATTTAACACAAGCAAAGCATGATGGGTAAAGTCAGCAGTCAGTGGTGAAGTGTGGGTGGGTGTTGTGCTATGAAACTCTAGGTGCGAACTAAAACCACATGTGGCATGAACAAAGGCTAAACTTAATACAACCAAACCACAAAAAATTAAGCTAGGGCTCTGTATTTTATTTTCATGCCTTTTTCAGAGTTAAACAAAATGGTGTACTTCCAAGGTGTAAATATGGTGTAAAGTATTTCTACTGTATTTCAGGAAAGTTTGATGGATATCATGGTACTACTGTTTGTTGTGAATTTTGTGAAATGTGAAACTTTGGTACTCAGGTCAGATGTTTTTAAAATGGGAATCACATAAGTATAATAACTTGTCTTTATTCATAAAATAATTGATTTCTATGATTGACATTGAAAAAGTATTTGTTTCCTGTTGGAAACAACAAATTAGTTACTTTGATGATGTAATTTTTTTTTTAAGAGGATGCTGAATTAAGAACATTTCTTTGATTGTTTCAATATATTTTGTTGTATGGATCTGAAATCAGTATTCTCAGATAGTGGTGAAAATATCATGGTCAGCACATGACAATGATAACTACAAATGAACAGTCTAAATGTGACTTTCCTGTTTGGCCCTCAGGTACCAGCCCTCCTTCCACGGCGTAGACCTGTCTGCCCTGCGGGGGGCAGCAGTGGACGAGTATTTCCGTCAGCCAATTGTGGTACGTGGTGCACATTTACACAGAAATGTCTGCACACTGCAAATGGCCAAGAAGAGTGTGTTATTGGGCTGTTAAGTCAATGTCTGACAGCGTAAATAAGGATGGATGGACTGGATGAAAATGTGTTTGCAGATATGCTCCAGAATGAAACGTTTCAGATGCATACAGTCATCTTGTGCCATTTCTTCATGCTGTGGAATTATTCTACTTTTTTATTTCTTTCATGTTAACCTAAGGGAGTGGGCCATCGCTTAACAAATGCATGCTGGGTAATGAGACCAGCCTGCTGGGTCTATCAAAGAGCAGCTCTCGCCGGGTTGGGGGACACTGCTTGAGTTGTGTAAGTTGTTATTAGTTTTGTATGATGAGCTCTGATCTCCCTCCACAGGACACATTTGATATCCGTATTCTGATGGCCAAGTCGGTCAAATACACAGTCAACTTCCTGGAGACCAAAGAAGAGGATCTCTACAGGTGTGTGTGTGTTTGTGTACACAAATGCTTGTTTGTATGTGCTGTTATGTGACATAGCTTGTGTACTTAACATATCTGCTTTTTCTTTTTGGCCCCAGGATAGAGATTCCCTTTAAGTTCCACATGATGCACTCAGGCCTGGTGCACGGCCTGGCTTTCTGGTTTGACGTGGCGTTTATGGGATCAGTGTAAGTCAGCCAGTCGCTGGTGATAGCTCCATTTGGAGCGTGTTGAATGTTAAGAAATGCCGTTATTTAGTCCGACAGGGTTGTCTTGGCCTCACACCAGCACTCCTCTTGCGTCCTCTCTGCAGGATGACAGTGTGGCTGTCCACAGCACCCACAGAGCCTCTCACCCACTGGTACCAGGTGCGCTGTCTGCTGCAGTCTCCCCTCTTCACCAAGGCTGGGGATACGCTGTCCGGCACCGCGATGCTGGTGGCCAACAAGAGGTATGATGCTTCTAAATGTACTTCACTGTAGCATGGTGGTCCACTGTGTACTTGTACAAGTCAGAGGCTTTATATTGTGGTCTGCAGTAATAATATTCGTGCTGAAGGCAAAGAGTATTAAGCGTTAATTGATGACTTCAGAGACTAAAGAAATAGAATAGAAATAAAAAGCTTATTTTAGTTAATTAAAATCTGATCTCCTTCCCAACAGACAAAGCTACGACATCAGTATTGTTGCCCAGGTGGATCAGACAGGATCAAAGTCCAGCAATCTCCTGGACTTGAAGAACCCCTTTTTCAGGTGAGTTGCTGTCTTGGCCCCTATTAGCAATGCCTGGACCCGGTTGGCACCACGTGGAATGGTTGAGGTGGGGAGCGCCGTCTGTCTCTCTGATGTTGTGTGTTTGTATCTGCAGGTACACAGGCTCCACCCCAAACCCCCCTCCTGGCTCACACTACACCTCCCCATCTGAGAACATGTGGAACACGGGTTCGGCCTACAGCATGAGTCAGGGGATGGCTGTATCAGGTGAACACACACATAAACACTGGTAGATGCTTTACAAGGCAATCTGTGTACCATCTGTTCTTTCCATACGGAGTATAGAATCCAAGATCAGAACATGGAAAAACGGCTCCTTATTTAGTGATTAATTTGTGAATCCAGCACAAATAACTGGTACTTTTGTTTTTATGTTAAAGTCAGCCTAACTTTGCAGCAAACCCACTTGGGCGATGGCACTGCCTGATTTAATGCTGATGATATTTTGGAAAATGTCACCTTAAAAGTCGTCCCTTGTGTCAACAGATGAACAAGAAACTGGAAGTATAATGTTGCAGTGGATGCAGCGAATTAGACTCTGGGCAGCAACGTAAGCTGTGTTTGTTTACAATTTGTAAAATTAAGCTTGCCAAATGAACTATTAGCCGTTCATTTTGCTGTGTTCCATTGGATGTACTGACATCTAGCACTGAATTACTTGGATTATGAAGAAATCTTAAAAACCGGAGGATTCTCAGGCGAGTTCTGAACCATTCCCCATTCCTGTCCCAGTGCACACACATTGTCCGATTTTGGATTCTATACTGAATATGAAAACAATGAATGATACACCCATTCAAGGGGCACCCAGCTTCTCATTTCAGTAATTTCATGGAAGTATCAGAGACGGGGGTGGGGGGTGGCATGTGGAGTAATAATAATGTAATTTTATACATTTTGAAGCTGGGAACATTGATTTATTTCCCAATTGGTTTCATACATGTATCACATAGATTTTTAAACCAGAAAGAAAGGGCATTTTCAGGTAAGAACTTTTGGATCTGTTTTTCAACCAACTTGATCTATTAGCAGAGACCTTAGAGATACTTGGTGTAAACTGAAGATGGGTGTTGACCTGTGGTCGGAGACTGGAGCTGTGGAGAGAGAAAGCAGCACTCCTACAGCTGTCATCTGTGCGTTTAAAATCATACTTATTCCTGTCAGATTTATTTCTTTTATTGTACAATTTCACATGGTGACTGCATTATCAGTAAATTAATATGGGACCCCTACCCGCAGTAGGAGGTTGGCAGATTGTTGGCCGCTCTCTTTGCTCCAGACCATCAAAAAAAACTGCACGCCTCGTTTTATCAACGCTACACAAACGTTACTGGGAAATATAGTTAAACCACATGATATACATCCCACACTTTGCACACAATCTACAGTTTACGCAGACAATGGCATAACAAGGCAGCAAAGGCACATGAATCAATGTCGGCTGGATATTGAAGCACACTTTCCTGCAGTGCTTGTATATCCTGCTTTATTATAAATTACAGTGTTTGCCTTGTTGCCTCACTGCAAACACTGTAAAGCTTTATACAATTAAAGAACATTTTACAAAATCCCAAAGCTGAAGTACCAATTAGGGTCTGTTGCGCATTTGCACATTTTTAATCTGTTCAGACCACCAAAGAATATTGAATTAATATGATAATTTTTAATAGATGATAGATTGAAATAAAAAGTGACAGACTTACTTCTTCATACTGAATCCATCTATTATGCAGCTGTCAATATATTGTGATCCATCATAATGGATCGCTGAGTAAAAGGCAGAAGTGCTTTGTTTCTATGTTTTTTGTGCAGAGGTTGCCTCTTAATTTCTTCCACTGTAGGATGTGCAACTGTTTCCCTGTCACTACTAACGCTGTTGTTGACCCAAGTCATGTCAGCAGGCCCTGCACTGAGGAGACCGGTATATGATGAGAAAGCTGAACATGATGAATATGTCTTTGTAGTAAATGTTGATTGGTTTGTTTCCCGTCTCTCCCCTCCAGGGATGCCTGCAGCTTATGACCTCAGTACAGTCATTGGCAGCGGCCCGTCAGTGTCTCACAACAACCTCATCCCCCTGGGTACGAATCACAACTACCACTGACTCCTCAGCATCTCAGTGAACCTAATCTAGTGGGGAACAAACAGGAAAGCGACAGAAAAAGTCTGCAGTGCAGCATGGTGTTGCAGGCATCCTTGAAAACAACTGATGTTAGAACAGAAATCTTCATCTTCTGGTCTCTAGTGAGCACTGCGGCACTGTATAACATGGAAAAAATAAGACTTGACTAAATATTTTCGCCATCACAAGACTGTGAACGTACTGTAGGATTGTGAGTTTGATTGCAAATAATGTGGTGCTGGTGAAATGTTATAAAGCCATCGGGGGACAAACCTCTAACTTGATGTTGAGTGTCAGATTAGTAAATGTAAATGCTTATGTTGCCAGTCAACTCTCAACAATCAATGTCATATCTTTGAGGAACTGTAGTTGATTGTGTTCCTAACTTGATATTATGAACATTCTGAAAACCTGCCACTTTACACCAATGCAACTAGACAAGACAGTTTATCATCTCCATAGTCACAATTCTGACTTCTGACTGCATGCATGCCTTTCTCTTCAACTGACATTTCAGCTCCTTTCAGTGCTTCAATTCATGCTGATACTTCCCTCCACACTTAGACTTGGGCAGTATTTCAGCTCTTTCAGATGTTTCAATTGCAAAAGCACTCTTGGGATCTTAACAAATCTGGTCTAAAATCTAGTAACCTGAATTTTAGGCCTTTTCAAAATATAAAATATTATTTTTAAAGGTCCTAAAAATGTATTTGAGTAATGGAGTTAACGTCACTTGTACAAAGTTGCATTTTTAAGTCTTGCTTTAATATGTGCCTAGGATAAATTTGTATTGATCATGCTGTAACAATACAAAACCAAACAGACGTGGAACCAATACAGATTTTCCTTCATGTCTTTTTCTTTTTAAAATAGGTCTTTAATCGCATTCGTAATCTCACACATTTTCTTAACTCTTGTAAAGTATATTCAAGAATTTATTATTATTAATATATATTAATATACATTAAGTATTTTAGATACTCGTTAGACTCTGCCATCTAGATGGCTGCCAGGTACAGCTTGTAGTACTATTGTGAGTAACTTGATGGAACAGATCATGTCTGTGGTGTCAGGGCTACCTTGTGTTTGGTAGGAGGCAACAGGCTAAGGGTTGTCGCATTGCTGCACATATCATTAACTGTGCTTTCCTCTCCGCTTGGTCACAGTGAACACGGGCATTGTAAACCACACCCACTCCAGGATGGGCTCCATCATGAGCACAGGAATTGTCCAGGGTATGTCCACCTGTCAGTGTCTAACAATACGTACAGAAACAAACAGAAATTTACCACGCAAGCGTCTTCGGTGGGAATGTGGGTCGTAATGCTTTGTCCTTCCTTCCAGGAGCCACTACGGGCCAGTCAGGCCCCAGCAGCAGCGGTACTTACTATCCCGTCACCAACCAGTTCACCATGGGGGGCGCTGCCATCTCCATGGCCTCACCTATGGTCATCCCCAGCAACACCATGCATTACGGCAGTTAAGACGAAGACCTCGCAAAGACCTCTTCGTCCTCCCCGCCCCTGCATGACAAGAGACCCCCGATCCCTCCCAGTGGCGCCCTTCAGTCCGCCCCCTCCACCCTTCAATCCTGACTGACCCACCAACCGCAGCCAAAACCAATATACCAAAAGCAGTGCTGTGCTGGCACTTCCTCCTCTTGTTCGTCACCCTCATTCTAGTCCTTCACTATATGAACGGTCGAACGCTCTCATATCCGTCCAGACTCTTGTCTTGTTCAGACAGAAACCCCCCTCTCCCTTCCCCTCCCTTGGATCCATTGGGATTGTAACAAGTGCACATCCAAGATGCACCGCATCTATCCCCTACCCGGGTTTCCCCCCTCCCCCCCAACATGTATCTCAATCCCTCCTTTCCCGTTCCTGTCTACGTTTTTTATTGTGTCATGTCAAAGTGTTTCTTCAAACCCTTCTTTCCCTGAGAATCAACTTGTTGCCAGATACCAGCATCAGTCCGTACCTACAATCCTCCTCGCCTCTTTACCGGACCTACACTGAAGCCTTTCATTATTACAATAGGACACAATTATCATCAACACTCATCTCTGGGCGGCCATCTTGGCTTTTCATATCTGATTAAAATCGTCAAGGCCCCTCTGCACTTCTTAAGAGACTAAACAGTTCCTTCAAATCACAAATAATATAGTCTAGTCATGCAGATCGTTTTGGTTTTAGGCAATTATATCAGAAACTTAAGCTGTCTACATGCTTAGGCACCCTAAGGTGTATGTGGAAAATATGCTTTTTCTTTTTTATGACTTGCACAAACTGACCCTGCTCATTACCCGACGTGTGGTTCTAATTAAAAGCAGTTGTGTGATGCCTCCCGCTAGGATCCATCTGAGCATCACATTTTGAGAGATTGGCACGTTGGTCACCTTCCATGCTGAGTAACGAGATAAACAAGCACCATAATCAGCTGTGTGTCCGCTCTAGATTGCAGCTTCCAGTCGCCTTTGCTAATACTACAGCAAACACTACATTGACTGGAAGTGCCGACCGTGCTAGACTATTAGGCTACATCACAGCAAATGGTGATATGCTGTATGCCATATTTATACTCTATTTTTGACTGCTTGGGAGCGGGGGGACACGAGAACGAACAGCACATCATCTTAAAGTTTATACATTTGTTATGCTGAACATACTGGCTAACTGGTATGTACCCATCTTCCACATAGAGAAATATTCTGATCATCAGACAAATGTTAACTCCAATGTTCACTCTCCTCTAAACTCTGTTTTGGTCTCAGCTCCTGAGAAGAAGATCTGGCTCTTCAGCTGCTAAATGCTCCACTGTGTCCACCAGCTAGTTGCTAACTTTTCCCATCTGTTTGTTGCCTGGCAGACTGTTTACGGTGGCTTTAATCAGAGCTTTTTCACTGAAAACAGCTGCCTGTTGCTGGTGGAAACAAGGTTGACAGTCGCTTTTGGAGCGAACCAAAACAGTCAATTTGTGGGCCATGGAACCAAAAATGGAAGATGCTAAAAAGCTACGTAGAGCTGAGAGCAGCTGCAGAGTTTGGTGATATTTCTCTGTGGGTTCAGCATGAGCAACACCTTTCACATCTCACACAGTCATTTGATTCATAGTCACTTTAAATAATATTGACTAGTAGCAGCTTTAAATATGCTTGTACACCTCACCCATACCCATGATGTGGTTAGCCTAGCTTGGCTCAAACTGCTATCCTATTTGTATCTGAAATTAAAATATACACCTCCCAAAAACTCCTTAGTTAAACTTTATATATTGTTGATTTAATATGTAAAAAAAAAATATATAAAAATAAAATCGTAAAAACAAGGAGTTTTCTGATCATTATGCTGGAGCCTTTTTTTTTCAGCTGGGTGCCGTGTCCGCACGCAGCATCTCAAAAAATCCTGTCCTCATAGTGGGGTTGCCAGGTTTGAGCACCGTCCAAAGTGAACAAAAATCCAGGTGACTCTTTTTATCTCCTCTTACAGCCAATTAATGAAAGGAGTTGTTGGAAGGTGTATTTTGTCTAGGCTAACCTTTTGTCTCCGAGATATTTCTCTGTACTAGAAATTAATACATATCTCTTTTTCATCACTGTGGGTTGGATGGTGAACAAGCATATTTCCTAAACTCTTGGACGGTTTAGAGCTGCTACAGGTTAGAATTCTCTTACTTTTTAAGGCCTCAGTATGCTTCAGCTGTGCGTCGTACGATCGCATCTAAAGGGAAAAGTGTTTATAGCTGTTCTGAATGGCTACATCTGTCATAGCCTCCTCCTGGCTGCATCCCACTGCCTCACTGATGTGTGTCTTTGTGTAGTCTTTAATCGTACAGTACTTTCAGTCTCTCCGTAAAAGCATTCTTGGTGTTGTCCTTGGTTGTACAGACAAAAAGTGACAGTCGTAGTTGTGTGAATAATAAAAACAAACATAGCTTTATAGAGAAGTTTGAACCCTGCTTTCACACCTGTGCAGTCAGCTAATTGCTGCTTTTAGTAGGCGCGCTTGTCCGATTTGTAGAGGTTACAAAATTGGCAGATCTGACGAGCACTTTGAAGCATACAGAGGCCTTAGGCAATCCCATGAGACGCCAATCTATGAGGGACTTGTGGATGATCTTGGTGCTTTCTTGATACCCAGCCCGGAAGTTGACCAGTGGGACACGCCAAAATCTTTGTGTCTTTGTTAAAGCCAGTCCCATAAACCTGAAACCTTCTGCTGG
>JAGRRF010010735.1:20977243-20990477 GCA_019097615.1 Morone chrysops
GCACTGCAGATGTGTAGGTTTATTCTCTGTAACATTAAACAAGGAAACTTCAAACACACACACAGAAAGAAATTAACTATGATACAATAGTCACAGTGAGTAAAAAAAAAAGAAAAAACGGTTACAACGTTACTCACTCACAAAAAAAAAAACGTACGTTAAGCTGGTCCTGCTGGATAGGTTATGGTTGTGCGTCTGTTGTCACCACTAGTGTTTAATGTCTTACCTGCTCCCTTACTGACAACATGTCAGTTATTTCCTCTGGGGCTGTCGATCTCGCTCCATTTTTCAAGCATGTAGAACTACAGGTGAGGGAGGAGGGAGAAGGTGCAGGAGGAGGGAGGAAGTGCAGGAGGAAGGAGGAGGTGCAGGAGGAGGGGGCGCAACTTGGTGTGTGTGTGTGTGTGTGTGTCTGCAGTGCTGTGACAGAGAGCCTCAGAAAAAGGGAGGGGGTGTGTTTTGTGCCCCACGTTCCCGATGGCCAGTCCGCCACTGACTCTCAGTAATTCTATCACCTGTGCCACGGACCACGTAACTGAACAAAAAAACATGTTAAAAAAAGAAATTCTGGTAGCCACATATTTCATTCTCACAGCCCTATGTTCCCACATTTCTAGGACGTTTTCAAAATTTGGTGTTGTATTCCTACATTGGGTTAGGGTTAGGGGTTAGAGAATAGGTTGGATGTAATACCAAATTGGGAGAAAGGGAGATAAAATCTGATACAAATTTATGAAAAAGGAAATGTGGGAACATAGGGCCTAATTTTGGAAAGCGAGCCCTCTGGGTAAGCTTCAAAAGAATGCTCCATATCTGCTGCTGCTTCACCTTGCCAGTTTGCTGATGTACCAGAGAGCAATAGCCCTGGATGCGACTTTACTGCTGCCACACACTGTCTGTTGAAGTTATTCTACGCCATCCCTGTGTCAACTCCAACTGCCATCGTTGAAAGACATATTTGATATGAACGGTGACCCAGAGAGGACTAAATAGTTTGATGTGCGCCCACACCATCAAGACATGTGTTGGGGTTAATACTTCCAGTTCTTCTTTTTCTTACGCCATTACAGGAACCACAGGGGGATAATAAAAATGTGAGCTCATCAAGACGTGTTCACACCTAGTCTTTGGTCCTTGGGTTCCTAAGCTGCTTTCACCCACATCGTGACTCTCACTTCTCGTCTGCTCATCCCCATGCAATTGAGCCCTTTCATTGCTCTCCTCAACAACTTTCATCATTGACCCTCATCCAAAAGCCCATCTGAATGAATACTTTTTTACACTGCACACCACCGCATGAAAGCCCATTAAACCTTCAGATGGGTTGCTGTAGGTGTGGGAAGGCGAAGAAAGAAAATATTTTCTCCAGGACGGATGAATTCTGATGAATTCTTACCAAAATAATTATCTAAAGTCCAGTCTGGCTGCTGCACTGAGGTCAAATATGTTTAAAAGAGGAAAGAGACTATGTGAATGTGCTGACAGACTTTGTCTGTGGTTCTGTGGTATAACTTGTATGTAGAATAGAAACATCAAATTCATTTCCTTTCTCAGCATCATGTGACAGTTCATTTTAATCGTATTTTTGTTGCAGTATTTCAGTACACTTTCTTCATGCTACGTGATGATGTGACAGTCTGCCACTGCACTTTACAAACTTTAAAGATAAATTAAAGCTGCAAGCAGCGATTAACGGCCCGCGCACTTCACGCAACTTGGGGCGTGCTGCGGCCGTGTCACATGCAGGCATAACACGTGCGGACCAAAACATGAAAATCTTGCCTAAATCAGATCAAAGTCGCTATGCAGTGCTTACTTCCTGTTGCCTATATCTGAATATAATCATGTAGACGTGTTCAGGCCGGGACTGTTATCAAACGCGTGAAGTTTCATTGAGATTGGACCATGTACACTGAAGTTGTGCGGACGTGTTCAGGGTGGGGCTGTTACAGAATATGTGAAGTTTAGTGGACACTGGACATTGTACACTGAAGTACTATCTGTTTTATGGCCAATCTGCGGAATTCGACACGTCATCATGGGCATGCGGTTCGACAGACAGTCACAAATAGCACAACTTTTGATCAGCGATATTTTTTAACTGTACTGACCAATTTTGATGTTGATCAGATAAATTCCATAGTGGGAGTTCGTTCAAATGCAATGCAAAAAACCCCTGAAAATCACTGCGAAATTCACCATGGCTGAATTTGAAGGCACGCCACGGACATGCCATTAAGCCTACAGTCACAAATAGCACAACTTTTAATCAGCAATGTTTTTTGACTGGACTGACCAATTTTGAGCTAGATCTGATAAATTCCCTAGGAGGAGTTCGTTCAAATAAAAGGCGAAAAATTCACCGAAAATGACCACAGGTTAGGGTTAGGCAATTAGCATAATTAGCATTATTAGGAATAAATAGCATAATGACAATATTTCAGCAACTGCTTGGCTGATTTGGACAGTGTAGGTTTTGGGGGTTATTGAGGGGGTTATTGAGCATGCTGGCCTTTTTGTATTTTGAAAATGTCAAAAATGGATTCAGCATCCCCAATACCTTTACTTTCTAATTTCTAACATAAAACATTGGGGTACTCAACATTTCCAGGTTCACAATGGGGCTCTATTGGCTGGCAATTAGACTACAAGTCTAACTAAAAACTGAATTTTAAAAAATAACTCAAGTGCGTGACTTAAGTCTGACTCGAGCCTACAGTACAGTAACACAAAGCACCAAATAAATTGTGCCATTATTGCTGAGAGCGCAGCTATTGCCCTCAGTCATGGCTGCCTCATGAGTTAGTTATTTTTTCTCTTACAGTGGGAAGGCTCCTCTGACTCAAATGTAGTAGGATGATGCTCACAGGCTGATTGAGTCAGCAGAAGCCTCCCTATTGTGTAGTTGTGGATGACAAAGAGACAGGCCGGGAGTTCATCTTAAACCTTAATTTATCCTTCATTTCCAAAAGGCCTGACTTCTGAGTCAAATTGAGTGTAACATAGAACAAAGACTGCAACCAGCTCTGTAGTGATAACCTGAGATGACGGTGCTGAATGTGTCCATCACCGCTGCTGTGTGGGTGATTTTTCTGTTCTGTCATGAGTGGTTATGGCTCATATGTCAGTTTGCTTCTGGAGGCTATATTCCAAGTATTCAAACATGTTTCATCCACACTCAGAATGGTACAGAACAGACTAGAATTTGGAGTCAGGGTTTCTGTAAAACAGTTTTTCTAAAGATAACATGATCACAAATCATGATCTTGGTTGCTGATGGAGAGCGGTGCTTTAAAGGACCATTGTGTAGGAGCCTCAGGTCAATCGTGAAAGTGAACCCTCAACTGAGTCGAGACAAATCCATGTCAAGTTTCAAGTTAGTCAATGCCTGGTCTAAAGTCAAAAGTCAGTTGAGACAATCTATCTAAGTAACAAGTCATCAGTCAGTTGCAATGCTTTTAGGTACGTCTGAATGGTTATTGATTGACCATTCAGATTTATTCCTCTGCAGTTGGGTAGTCTAATTAAAGTGCTAGACATCACACTGGAAATACCATGGAACTGTGGCATGCACCGTTATCCACAACTGTGATTATAGTTATTCAACAATTGATGAAATACTGTATTGTAATTGCAGACAAAACAAAACAAAACATATTCTGACAAAACAATAAGGAGTAAGACTCTAAGTTTATTAACAAAAAAAAAAACATTAACAGCATCACAGTAGGGAATAAATAAATCTGCAGACATAAACCTATCACTCAATTTACAATAAATCATAAATGCAATTAAGGTAAATGAAGTCATTTGAGTGAGTGAGGGTTAGAGGCTGAGTTCGTCATGTTTCTTACGAGTAGGACGAGTGGTGCGGTGCATCAGCAGGAGTCCTTTTCCAGTCTTAGTTCATTGAAACATATTCATAACCTTGCACTACCATCTGGAATGGTTTCCTTTCCCACATCTGCGACTGAAGCTAACTGCTTCATGGAAATACATTCACAGGATCCAGCGTTTAGTTTTGAACATCTGTTAACTCTTGAAATTTTACATCATTTGCTGAATGATTAATTAACATGTCATTTATCAAGCAACAAGAGTCTGCAGCCTCGCTAGCAGCTCTGTGTGCCTCTACTAAAACAACTGAGCTAATGCTAACATTAGAAAGCTAACATAAAAAATGAAAATACTAACATACTGATGTTTAGCAGGTATATTGTTTACCATGTTCATCATCTTGTTTTAGCATGCTAACACTTGCTAATTAGAACTTAAAAAGTACAGCTTAGGGTAAAAATCACTTTACATTGCGATCGGATTCACGGTTAGAAGGAATGATGAATTTTGCCTCACAATTTTTGCATTCACTGAAAAACGAATCAAAAGTCAAAATCATGATGCTGTGATGATGATTTGTTGGGGTCTGTACCAAACAAACATATTTTTTATACATATGGAAAACAATATAGGTAACTAATAACTCTAGGTCGTCTCCACAGCACTACAGTGCTTCATTATCACACATTTTACCTGTCCTCAAAAACAGATCGATCTACCTCTGGACTCCTGTTTCAACAGATTTAGAGAGGGGAGCACGATATCGCAAACAAGTTACTTTGTCATCACTATCTTGGATGAGCACCTTTTGCTGAAGCAAAAACGTCAGTTACTGATACTGATGTGATATCAGAACGTATCTCTCTGATATCTTGTATGCAGGAATGAGTGGTAGCAGCTAGAAATATACTAAAAACATATTATGTCGGTTTTCAAAAACACTGTATTGGTTTTTGTGATTGCACTGCTAACTGCTAGATAGCAGTGTTGTGAATATAAACTAGGGGCTAGGATGTTGGATGTTACAGGGACTTCTTACTCATATTATCTGCGGATTGTTTTCCTAAAATTAGATTTTAAAAATCGCACTATATCGAATCGCAACCCCTGTATCGTGATACGTATCATATCGCCAGATTCTTGCCAACACACAGCCCTAGTAACAGCATGGTTCTATGATTGTACTTGGTTTGGAAGCCTTACTGTTTCTCTCCTCTCTTGGTTCTTGCTGATAAAATGAGGTGAATCGCAGTGTAAAGGAAGCCATTCTAGACTAATTAGATGCACCACATCCTGAAACATCACAGTAGAAATGTACAATTATTGCAGTGAAGAAAGTGCTGCTTCAGTCACAGTACAACAACCGCAGGATAAATTAGACTAACAAGCACACACACACCCCCCATCCCCACATACTGAACAAATTACACAATGGCAATAATCAACACTGCCTCACCCAGCCTGTCTACACATAGCTTTATAACTGTATGTGATTCCAAACACAACAGAGACATCCTTCACGTCCTTCACTCCTCCTTTATCTTGTTGGTCAGTGGCGTTGCGTGGACAGTGTCGTGTGAATCGGGGGGGTCGTAGTGCTCGTTGCTGGTGTTGGTACGAGGACCCCCATCTGGAAGAAGTAAAGCTGAAAGAAAAGAGAAACAAATGAACGACTGGGTCCAGGTTCAGTGCGTATAGATGACATGACGCCACATCCACGGAGCTCACTAACCTTACAGCCGATAGCCAGCAGCGTGTGCAAAACCACGATGGTCGCAACTGTAGCCACGGCCATCACCTTGGTGTCGTCACGGACAACGGGCCAGAAGGTGAGGACCAGGACTGAGCCAGAGATCACCATGGCAACCAGGATCAGTGTCCAGCGCAACCACTCAAATGGAATGATCCACAAAACCTGGAGATGAACGGTTTACCCGCTGGTTAGTGATGAGCCTAAATGTGTTTTGGTAATAAACTCTGTAAATCAAACTCTGGTGCAGACTAAACCAGACCGAGATTGAAGAGGGGTCTGAGTCAGCATCCAGTGTGGTTCGTTTGTTTGTGGTGTGAAAGCAAATCAGGCCAACCACAGGATTTTGCGTTATATATTATTTTGCCATGAACAGACCTTTTTAACAGCAGCCATTTTGACATGAAAAAGTAGGGTAGACACAGGTGTTATTAATGATACTAATTAAGGTTTCGTTCCATTTAGTATAGCAGAGCCTTTCCAGTAAGCCAACATTTATAATAGCAGCACCCTGACTCTGTTTGACCTGAATGGAACTGAGCCCTAATTATTATCATTGGTAACACCCGTGTTTACCCTACTATTTCATGTCTAAATGGCTGCTGGGAAAAAGGTCTACTGAAAAAATGAACTACTGTACTTTTAAATCCATCTGCTGATTGTTAAGAATGTTTAGACGTGCTTTCTGTATAAGCGATGTCTAGCCGAGTCTTCAACCAATGTAGGATCCTTTGGTAACACATATGCACATCACTACATTAGTGCAGGGATTTTTCATGGATGTATTATAAGAAATGGATACTGGGCTCAAAGATGGCGCTCAGTGACTTGAATGAAGATTGGCCCACTGCACATTAGTGTTTCTCCTACTGGCATTTACATTGGGATGACACAGATACACAAATACCATATCCAGGCTATGGGAAAGATTAGTAAATATAAAAGCTCCATGGATTGACAATTCATGATACAAAGAGTAATAGTTGACCTTGTTTGCAGTTGCTGGTGTCCTGTCAACAGGTTTACTAAAAATAATTTTTTATTTTTTTTTAATTGTTGCAATTCCTGTCTGTTCATCACAGTTAATATATGAAATAATATAAAAAGCTCGGTTGCAATTTTTGTGGAGGTATCAATGGTACAGAATTTCAGGAGTGCTGCAGAGTTGATGTATTTTTGTAGGCCAACTCAGAAGTTAGCATCGCCACGGTTCCTTTGAAAAAAAGCCAAAGTCCCAGTTATCATGGGATTGTAGATGTTCAAATCGGTTATCTGGGCACTTAAAGGACGAATACTTTGTCTTCTATTTGCTGATGAAGTTTAGCAGAAGTCGACAAAAATGGAGGAACAGAAACGGTGGCAGAAAACAGACTGTTTTTATGTTCTTTCATTTGCTGAGACAACGATAGCAAGGAGAGGCTTTGCTAGGTCACAAAATATGCTAATAAGACATTTGTGCCTGCATTTATCTTTACTGATACAAACAACCCTGTTCTGATCACACTTTCTACCATGCTAGAAGGTTGTTGGGATAAATCAGACTGTTTTACCCCCCTGTATCTTTACTCTGAAGCCGATGCCCTATACTGGGATCTCATTCTGACCCTGACATTCATTGGTAAACCTCAGGAGAGGGTGAGGGACTCACCGAGGTGGGGATATAGATGAAAAGGGAGTAGCCGTAGACGCACACAGTCTCCAGGAAGGAGTAGCCTCCAATCTGCCTCTCATTCCCTTGCCGCCAGGTCAGGAAACCCCATACCCCAATCGGCACCAGCCAGGCATACATGAAGATGACTACTGCAGCTATCGTCACTGTTGGTCAAAAGCAGGACAAAGAAACAGGGCAGACTGAGTGAAACTGAGTCAGACTGAATCTGCTTCATCAGAGGCCGCGAGGAGGACTGACCTCTGTGGAACTGTGGTCTGTAGTGGTAGGCAGGGTCTCCCATCTTACTGAGGAAGGTGGACAAGTTCCCACTGATCGCTACTGAGAAAACCAGTGTCACACAGATCCAGAATGGACCTGCACACACACACACGCAAACAAATGTATATTATTAGACATGAAGGGTTTCAGTGACTTTCCTACCATACCTTCCAAACTGCACTTCTACACATACACATCTTCAGCACCAAATGTCTACTGAAAGTTTCTAATCTCACTCCAGCCTAAATCAGAGAGTTTACTCTGAAATGCTGTTTTTACCAAGCAGCCACCTCCGTGGCTGAATGATAAAGTGAATGTGAAAGTGCCAAAAACTCCAACGACCACTTAAGGCTGGCACTGAAAGTGATGTTCTCCATGTTTTCAGTAACCCGGCTTCATTCAGCCCCCCACAGCTCCACCTACACTAACAGTTTTCATTTCTTACTGACAGTATGCCAGAGTGCAGTTACAGTTACAGTAAGACTTTAACAGATCTAATGAGCTACTGTTAAATGTTTTTTTGTTACATGTTTCTAAATAAAAGACAAAAATGTTTTCCCTGCTGTACAGAAAATGTACCGCACCATGTCTCTGCAACCAATATACACACCATTACACCCCTAGAACGTGGCATGGTGTAACAGCTGTGTAAACAAAACTGCTGACAGTTCAACAAGTGGCTTAACAGGACAGGCAGGCCTGATGACAAACACAACAGTAAGCGGATGTATTGTACTGTATTATATTCCCCACAGTCTCTGTGTTTACATTCTTTCATTTGCTTTGTCATACAGAGCGAAGGAGTGTCCACACTTTTACAACTGCACTTACATCCAGGTAGCCTCCCTTTCAACATGCCTCATGGCTGCCGCTAACTCTGCTTCATTCACTCTGACAGAGAAAGGCTCACGCAGTGATGTCGTTGCTAGACTTGTTTTCATGCTGTCTTTCTTCTCAAAGATCTCCAGCAGCATCAAAAACATATCGGGGGGGGATAACACGAGCTGACCAATCACAGTTCTTCTTGTCTCCACTCTCAAGCTGCTGTACACCTGATGTACAGGTCCATTTTTGAGGAGATGCACATCTCCTACATGTAAAACTTCCAACAAAACAACGTCTTCATGTGGGTTCTTTAGACCCAGACAAAAGGAAGAATAAAAAAGTTATTCTCCACAGGCTTACCATACAGATCTGGGTTACTCCTAAGGTGGTGTTTGACAAAGTTTCTTCCAGGTAACGGCATTACCGACCCCTTAACTCGGTCCAGCACCTGTGTGACGTCATGAGTCAAGCAAAAGAGAATGATAAAATATAGATTTATTTCTATAAGACTGGTTTATTATAAAGAGCGTATTTGTAGAGAGGGAGTGTCTCATACCTGCATTGTGTCCACATTGAAGAAAGACTGATAGTACTCAAAGGTCCAGAAGCCCCCAGTTGCTTTCTGTCCTCCTAACAGCTGGAAGCACACACATCTTTTAGCTGCTGTCCACTCAAAACATCCATACTCTCAACCTGTCATGGTGACATAAGTCAGCACAGATACTTTACACACCTCCGAGCTCTCCTCCTGGCCCTCCTCGTCCTCTGAAAGGTCTAGTTTCACGTCCTCTCCTCCTCCTCCTCCTCCTCCTCCTGCTGCTGCTGTGGCTTTAGTGGTGTTGTTTGAGGCAGACATACTGAGTGTGGCGGCCCCCGGGTCGGCAGACAGAAGCTCTGCTGCTTCCTCGAACTCTACAGACGTTCGTCAAGAAACACGGAGAGTTAGTGACAGTAGCGGTGCTACAACGGGGGTTCTAATGCAGGGACCTGTACCACGAAGCTCAATCAGTATGCCTCTCTCTGGGTTACATTGGTGATCCTGGGTAACTGGTATCTTTATTGCACCTTATTGTAAAGTCCATCTTTATGTGACCAATCGATGAAATTACTGACTAATCGATAATGAAAATAAGCGTGGGTTACCATGGTGATCTAACCCGGTTACAAGTGAGCCCACTTCACAATACCAGAAATCCGTCGTACAGACCCCTGATCAGGCTTTCCACAGATTTTCTACTGGCTGATCAGGCAGAAAAATTAACACACACACGACAACTCACATGATCTTTGTGTGGTGATGCAGTCGTAAAGTTGGACTGTCTTCAACACTTTTTGAGTAAGCTACTAAACAAAGGCACTGTAATGAGCTATTGTGAGAAAATGTGATCTAAAATACAAGCAATGAGCAAGTTTGAAAGAAGGTAGCGTACATTTGGACATTTCTTGAATTCAAAAGGTTGCTCTACAGAGGCCAACCCATCAAATAAACATTAGATAGCACAGTTTTTGAACGTCACATGGTCAGCTAAGTGCCACTAGAGGTCGCTGTGTCTGAGGTGCTTCTCATCTGGCTTATTTCATGTATCCGTGCTCCTCAGCCCGGACATTGATGTGGTCCGCCATGAAGGATGTCTCAGTTCAGCCCTTACTGTTCAGAGGAGCAAGGCCACCCTTTACTGAAGCCTTTTATGAGAAAAGCAGTTTACCTTCAATGTTAATCTGTTAGTGATAGGACATATTACTGAGACTGCATCACCACAAGGCAGCAGTTTTATACCAGGACAAATACATGTCAGGCGTCATATCACTCCCAATATTTAGGTTTCATTTGTTTTCTATTCACCAAACTGAAGCTCTGAAGGACCAAAAATAACTCTCATCATTCATCAGAAGGATTTGTCTTTTCATGATCTGTTATTTCCCCTTTCAACCCTTCTTATGGAGAAAACTACATGCTGAAAGAGCAGGAGAGTCTGTTGTTATTCAACAAAAAACACATTCTAGTTATCTATCCACTTCATTTCCATTCAGTCACATGTCACACTGAAAAATCTTTGAAAAGCCTTGCCTGGTGCAGCTTCGCCATGTATCCATCAGTTTAGGAACGACAGACAGAAAGAGGCATTCGAAATGAGGAGGGAATGAAAGAAGCAAAGCCAGGCAGGTGGAGGAGTAAAACAGAAGGGGTGAAGAGAAAACCAACAGACTCTGGAGCAGACACATGAATTTGAATGATGGTCTTACCTTGGAATTGTAGATCATCTGGACTGGCCATGGCTTCAGTGAACAGACAGCAACCTCATGCAAGAGCTAGGAGAAGAAGAACACTGAGGTGAGATGTGTCCGCACATTGAAGCTCCCTGCAGGCTGGGGACAACTCATATGTCACCTCTTTACCGATCAAACATCTGTTCATTTAGCAAGCAGCAAGCGAACCCATAAAGACGCTCTTTACAGTATACAGTTACACATACTGATCCAGTTACCACTGGGCCGCATCTCTGCAGTCCACCAGAAAAGCATAGATTAAAACCAACCTGAGCAGCAGATGTCCCTGATGGTGATGGCGTGAGAAAGCTGTGACAGCTCAGACAAGCTAGGCTAAATACACACTAGCGCCCTTGTTTCTCATTTGTCTGAGTGTGAAGATAGCTAACGTGAATATAGGACAGCAAAGCCCATGTGGGTTTAATAAACTGACAATAAAGACTACTAATACACTGCTAACGCCTGTCTTTCACAGCTAGCGTAACTGCTGTCAGTCAGACCGTGTAGTTGGCATGTCTTCCGGTACACGTCACCACGTAAACAAAGATGTCACGTGAACCGTCTTCTTGCTAAAATGGGATTTTGTCGATACAATGTGACGTACTTTGTAACGCACAGTCCAACTTACATTAAAATCACGGCAAAACTTTAATACTTTTACGTTTGTTTCTAATACATAATCTGCTCATGTGACAGCCAACGGAACGTTCGCGAGGTGGAGCTTTCTGTCGGAAGATTAAAACCGATTCACCTTCCGGGCGCCATTTTGGCTCCATGTGAGCTGTCTTCTGTCACAAGCAGTATGTTTCTTCTGCGTGAAGGTGACCGTGCTAGAGACTAAAATCTGTTCAAATGGCTTCGTTGCGTGTAGTGAGGAGGACGTTCTGTGCGGCGGCAGAAGCAGCAGCAGCAGCAGCTCCCGCCGCAGGCAGCAGATGGGAGAGACTGAAAAACAGTAAAGCGGGTGAGAAACTGAGCACGACTCATTCACGACAGCTAGTTAGTGACAGTTGAGGTTACAGGGCACCACTAGCTAGCTTTTCACATACATAAACATTCAATGTTTCTTTATCGTGCTACCCTGAACAATGGTTATATAATATTTGTAGAAGGCACACATAACGGAGATGTTGTCCCTTATCTTCATTACTGAAGAACCTACTGTATCATTGTAATCTGCAAATATTGGCTGACATTTGATGTTAATGGTTAGTTCCCATGCTAACTAAAATATATTAACTCGTATACTGTTGTTATAAGGGACCATTGGTAGCTTGGCAAAATGTGCAGTTACCAATCCTGTCATGGCTACTTTCATAGACTTTTATAAACATATATATTTTGTCATATGTGCTCCTAATGGCATTTGCGAGAATCCACCAGGCCTGAATGAAAACAACCAACCAGAGCAGAGAAAGACAGTTGATTGTTGAATCTCATTCCCAGGTTGTCAGATACTGATGCTGGAAATAAGACTACTATCTTCTTCTTGGCTCTGATTGGTTGTTTTCGTTCAGGCCCGGTGGATTCCCGCAAATACCATTAGGAGCACTAGAACAGGCCAGAGGAACCTGATTCTACAGATTACCTGTCTCGTGTTCTACTGTCAGGATATAGTGAAAGTTTCAGCAGATGTTACTACTGCAGCTTTAATAACCACAGCTGATACTGATTTACAGGAACTGGTACTTGAGAGTTAATCTTGCATCAGCTTAAACCCCCTCAGTGCCCAGTCCTTTTTCTGTCTTGCCAGCTCCATCAGAGGAGACACTGTAGTACTCAGTTTGAGTGAAAACCTGAGGGTGTTTGCGTGTCATGTGAGTCCGGAGAAGTTCTCCTGGAAAATCATCACATGGCAGTCTGAAATTGCAAAACATTATATAAAACAAAGAAACAAGGCTGGACTCTGTCACCACTCACTTTAAAATGTATGTTGACACAGTACACTAAGGCTGTGTATTGGTGTTACAATATGATTCAATATATTGGGATACTGTGAGTATAAATCATCAATTAACAATCATCAATAATAATATACTATTATTATTATTATTATTATTATTATTATTATTATTATTATGTGCCTAAAATCTGAGTAAAAAATGTTTACTGTTTATGCAACCATAGCAATGGGGTCTGCATTATATTTATCACAGTCCCTGTGACATCCAACATCACAGCCCTCTGTTTATGCTTACAACACTATTTAGAGGTTGGGGCTTTAAACATTAAATAAAAACATATAGTGTAGAATAGTGTTCATTAGATTAGCATAGCAGATATTTTCCACTTCTTTCTAAACTACACGAGAACTCTGAACCACATATTTCCTCATGTATGCATATAAAGAAATTGTTAACTCCATTTACAACTGTGGCAACAAAACAGTAGCAATATGCACTGGCAATAGACACTTCATCAATACCAATTATACAATAGTTCAATACAATATCAACAGTTTTACTTAAATGCATTAAATGCAAACTGCTATAAAAGCACATAACGAATACGCCGTGGCTCATAAACAGCAGTCATATCCTGAGGTCATCACATTAGCTGCTTCCACCATCTGGAGTATGCTGTTACATCTCAAGAACCAATCCACAGGCAGTCCACGATGGCAG
>JAGRRF010010735.1:20990559-21000858 GCA_019097615.1 Morone chrysops
TGTGTGTGTGTGTGTGTGTGTGTGTGTGTGTGTGTGTGTGTGTGTGTGTGCGCGCGCGCGTTTGGCTCTAAGCGTCCTTTCCTGTGCTGCGTCCCTCCCTCTGTCTGTAGGTGCGTGGTGTCGCGGCCTGGTCTCTGACTACAAAGAGGCGTGTCGGGAGATATTTGTCGGTGCGTGGGAGCGACCGGTCAAAGCCTCCGTATACATGAGTCTGCTGGGCGGGGTCTGGGCCTGCTTCTACACAAGACCTGACGAGTCGTCCTTTGAAGCCGCCCTGCTGGACCGCTCCGGCCAGCTGGGCCTGTTGTCGCCGTGGATCCGCAACGCGACCTCTGACGCCCACGTGCAGAGCCTGGTGAAGCTTCGCAACGAGGGCCGGCTCCACCACGTAAGCCTGGGCCTTCTCTCTCTGGTTTACCGCGCAGACTACGACCCAGACACCTCGCTGTACGAGGCCCAGTGCTCCAACCTGTCTGTGCCCTGGAGGGAGCTCCCTCAGCGGATTCTAGACGTGGGCTTCGTCGGCCACTGGTGGATCCTGGACTCCAAGATGAAGGACTATGATGTGAACGAGGACGAGTTCAAGCACCTGCCAGCACACATGCAGGGGACATCACCCCCCAGTGTTCAGGAGGTGGAGAGGAGCGAGAGGTTACATAAAGAGTCCTGGTTAGCACTGACCATGGAGGAGGAGGAGCAAGAAACAAATGTAGTGGACATAAAGCACGAGAGGGTCAGTGAAGAGAGCACAGTAAAAGCACTGGAACAGGACCAGACTCAGGCCTGAGTGCTGTGTGGGTCACATGCTGGACCAGGGTAGTTCTTCTCATTTTTCATGCAGTGTTGGATTCAACAAACATAACCACTTTTAGCTTTCATTTTTCAGTTATGAACTGTCTAAACTGCCACCACAAACCACCAAGGAAGCCACCTGTCTCGTCAAAGTAAAAGCAGCGCTTCAGAATTAGTTAGGTTTTAATTTATTCCAGCATGCTTTCTCTTTCACAGAAGGTATTACAAACCATATATACCATGAACCATACGTCAATAAACCTGTCAATTATCTCCAGATGTTTCACTGTTTATCTCACTTGACTCGCAACTCCAATAACATGTTTATACAGATCTTCAGCCTTTTACTTTTTAGGAATTCTAAGATGCAAACACAAGTTGGATATAAGTCTTTGATGCCCATTTCTCCTCTTCTTTTTTCTTTTTTACTTTCCTTTGAGCAGCCTTGCTGTCTTCTGCTTAATTTAGTGTTTTCCCTCACTGCATTTTGCTCTATTTTCTGCACCTGGGGGTGTGAAAATATGTTAAATGTCTGCAGGATGGCAGCTGTGGGAAGAGGCCTCTGTTCTTTCACTGTGAGCAGCTGACACCAAAACCTGACATTTACCTCTGATGTTTCAAAGAACCAGAATGCTTTATAGCTGCACATGAACTTGAGTGTGTTTACATGGGCCATTAGTATTTCAGTTACAATCAGGTTTCTGGAGTATCTCAGTTATGTGTTAGCCAATGTAAACATCCTGGTTTCTTAAGCAGAATGCTGTTATTCACACCTTTATTCAGGTCGCTGTGTCATGTGGGCAGCTGCCTTCTTAGCTCGGGCAGTTAAACATCATTACCAACATTTAAGACTTCTCACTTTCATTACAGTGGGATCTAAGTAAGTCTAATCTAAAGTAAAATGTATTTATATAGAGCTTTTCACAGACATGAGTCACAAAGTGCTTTACAGATACATAATATAATCCAAAAATACACAGTAAATACATAAAATGCAGAGGTGGTGCATATAGGTTACCACAACGCCTGTCTATACAGGTATGTATCTATCTATCTATCTGTCTATCTATCTATCTATCTATCTATCTATCTGTCTGTTTGTCTAGTATGGAGGCAAAAGTGCAGCTACAGACATCTATCTACCTGTCTATCTACCTGTCTATCTACCTATCTATCTATCTATCTATCTATCTATCTATCTATCTATCTATCTATCTATCTATCTATCTAATCTATCTATCTATCTATCTATCTATCTATCTATCTATCTATCTATCTATCTATCTATCTAATATCTATCTATCTATCTGTCTATCTATCTATCTATCTATCTATCTATCTGTCTGTTTGTCTAGATCTATCTATCTATCTATCTATCTATCTATCTATCTATCTATCTATCTATCTATCTATCTATTTTTATTGATTAATTGTCTATCTAATTTTATTGTATTTTAATGTACCTGGCTGCTATGACGACCCAATTTCCCTTCAGGGATTAATCTATCTATCTATCTATCTATCTATCTATCTATCTATCTATCTATCTATCTATCTATCTATCTGTAACATTATATGAATGACATAATATTATGATATGTGACATTATTTTATTATTATTATAGCAACAGGTTAGGAATTTCAGATCATCATTTTTCAGACATATTTTGGACAATAGATTCTAAATATAATCTTTTTCTCAGTCCAGTTTTTCGTTTTCCATTTGCGGCTACAATGAAATACAATGGACATTAAGGACTCATTTTTTACATTTTTGTCCCCCGGTCCCACATAACATTTCTGCAAGTACAATAACAAAACTCATACTCAGCCCTCCCTTCCTTACCATAGTGGTTGAGTCTGCCATCAAACAGAAGAACATGCAAAACAACAGCACTGTTCATGATTGGAAATGTATTGACAAAGCATGCAATGATGATGAATGCTTTAATGGTCCTATGGTGTCTTTACTTTAACTATGTCATTAGTAATAGGGCATCAACCTTTCCTTAATGTTCTCAATTTTTAAGAGCATTGTGAGGTCTTTGAGCCATAGAAACCATTTTGGGGGCAATGGTGCAAACTTCCACTCCAGCAATAGTCTTCTACATGCTAACAAGGCAATACTGTCCTTTATTTTCCGCAAAATTATTTGATGGCCCGGTTTTGCCAACACCATGTTTAAAACCTCACTATGGTGTTTGAAAATAGCTGTCCAGTAACCCTGTGGACAAGGACGAGACCAGATATGTGACAGCTATTGCAAGAGTCTGCAACACTGGAATCTATTTGAGTTGGTTTGGAGTTGGTAAATTAAGATGCGATGGAGAACCTTGAATTGCATCGGATTGAGCGTGGGACTCTAATTAATTAACCATTCCAGTAATTTTTGCTCAGCTAAGAGACATTTTATAATTCACATTTTAAATTATACAAGGACTTATATCAAATGCTTGCTACTACGGGATGTCCTACGATACAGTGTAAATCGGATATTTAACGTCAAATGAATGTCAAACGTATGGCTGCATGGTAACTGCAGGTACAGAATGTGACTTACCACCTTATTATATAAGTATCATGGTGACGCTGACCCCTTAGACATTAAAGCATAATGGGGTCAAAGGTGAGTCATGATGTCACCGATCTGACTCGCTGGCAGCGGCTATCGGGTGTCACCTCAAGGAAGTCATAGGTCAGGGGCCAGCCTGCGGTTTTTAATAGTGAGCCCAGTTAGCTGAGTTCTAAGGAAAAGTGGTGTTTTAGGATCCAGCCACCAGATGGCGCTCTCATGCAAAACAATTTATGAGCCCATCCCCAGCACAGTTCATTGTACCTGACATTTCTTAATGGCACAATTTCACTTCCCATAAGGCAGGATGGGTCCAGGATCTGGTCTGCATTAGATTCACTATCTGGAAATGGATCATTTGACAAACAAAATCACTTCAATGTCCCCTCAGTAGCTGTTCCGGGGATTTCAGTACATGCTATTCTTCAGCAGAAATGCAATTCGGTTTTTGCTTTTTTCTGAAAGCTTTAAAGGTAAAGTTTGACATTTTGGGAAAAACACTTTTTTAACAAGACTTTGGTCAGAAGATCAATACTGCTCACGTGCCTGTATGCTAAATATGACGCTAAAGTTAGCAGGCAGTTAGCCTAGCTTAACTGGAAACTGTGGGGAAACAGCTGGCCTGGCTCTGTCCAAAGGTAGGGTAGTCTGGAGCATAACTCCCTTCCTACCGGCTTTAGAGACACTGGCATTTACAGTGCTGTCGATCTTCTCATCAAACACTCGACAAGAAAGCAAATATCTTACTTCTCAAAATGTCAAACTTCTGTCCATGCTGGATTTAAAGTTGAGCATCAGAGCTTCATTCTTGACCAGTCTCATCTTATAATTCTTTTAGTATCCTTTATACAATACAATATAGCTTATATAATGCGTAACATTATGCTTATTTATTTATATTTGCAGTCAATTGTGACAACAAGCTATCTCGATGACAACTGACTGAGCAACTTCATTCACAAATGAAGACCATAAGCTATGGAAAAAGCCTTGGACGGCGAGATTATTTTGTGCAACCAGGACAAAGGACTGTGAATCTGGTCCCTTCTCTCACATTGGTGGTGATGATTACACCAGTGACTCTGTCGTCGTACTTACAGTTGTATGCAAAAGCTTGACAAAAAACCCATGTTGCTGATTTTTTTAAGTGAAAAGATGTAAACACAGCCTCTCTAGGACACTGAACACAATATTTGCAACAAACATTTATGCATAGTTACGTTTTATCTCATTTGAATCTCAAATTGAACAATACAAATTAACATCATTTTGGCATGTGCAAAAGTTTGGGCACCCTACACTGTCAATCCTTGGTAACACCCTCTCTGGCAGATATCACAGCTCCCAAATGCTATTTGTAGCCTGCTGAAAGTCTGTTCTCTAATTTGGGATTTTCCCCCTTTCTTCCTTGCAAAAGGCTTCTTAGTTTTCCAATATTATTGGGCCTTCTTGCATGCACAGCTCTTTCGAGATTTACCCACAGACTTTCAATGATGTCAGGGGACTGTGAGGGCCGTTCCAAAACCTTCAGCTTGTGTCTCTTGAGGTAGTACATGGTGGATTTGGAGATATAGGGTCATTATCCTGTTGTAGAAGTTATCCTCCTGTGGAACTCCTCTGTAATCTAAAATAAATGATATAAATTATATTTATCCTATTTGCTCAGGGGGGAGTGTCCCTTCCTCCAGCCAATGAAGTGTATTGAAGCAAGTCAAATGGAGAAAACCGTTCATTAGTGTAAACTGGTCATTATTCCACTTTTCCTGCCACTGAACAACCATAATGCTGCTTATTATTATGTTCCTTTTGGCAGATTCATTAGGCTATCCACATTAGCTACAAGGCCCTCACTTTGCAACAGCGGCTGTAAACCAACCTACCTACTGAAACACCAAGACATTTAAACCACTGCTTAGCAGATGCAGATGGACTGTAGACTGTGGGCTACATATACACAGCGGTGCTTTGAACTAAATGCTTACATAAGCTGCACATGCTGAGGTTTAGCAGGTATAATATTTGCCATATTAAGCATGCTAACATTTGCTAATTCATGATAAACACAAAGTGGAGTTGAGATGGATGGAAATGTCATTGGTTTTGCAAGGTCATGAACTGAAATTTTGACCCAAATGATGGTCTGGATGAGAAGTCAAAGTTAGAGCTCTTCACAAGTCCACCTGAACCCTAGGTCCCGAGACCTGGATCCGGATTTTGAGCCATGTTCAATCCAGTCAATTACATCCGGTTCCTGTTCTATTCCCGCAGGTCCTCTATAGACGGGTCCGGTTCGGTTCAGGGTTGTAGATTGTATTGTTGTATTGTGTATATATACTTGTTGGGTTCTGGCACAAACGTTTGGACCTGACAAGACCTCTGAGAATCATCATAATGATTACAAATGATCCTGCAAGGAACATGAATGTTTATACTAAATTGCATGGCAAATACTTGTTGAGAGATTTTACAAAAAAACTAAAATGGGACCTCCTGGTGGCGTAAGACGAGAAGTCAAAGAATCACCAGAGTCAGCAGGATTCATCCTCTGGGCACCGTAAGTATCTGTAGAGTTTAATGGCTATTAAACACAGTTAAGATATAGCTGTTGGGACCAAAGTGGTGGATTGAATGACCGACCAAGTATCCCTGTCCCTAGAGCCACGCTGCTGGCATGGCTAAAAAGCATTATGGACTCCTATGGACATTTAGCATTGATGTCTTGAAATATGAACACAAGATAACCTATCTGCCTCATTATCGACTCCAGTATATATTTTAGCTCGTGTTTAACTGCATCTACAACAGCAATTTGATGATTAAGTAAGCAGAAATGCGTAAAAAGCTGCAAATACGGCATCATAGCTTTGTCTCTGTCACCTTCCTCTTGTGTTGCATCCTTTCACGCTTCCTCTGTGTGCATCTCCCTCCATCTTTGCCTCATGACCTCTATCGACCCCTACGCTTCCATCCATCCTGCCCCCTCCTCCACACAGACAGCGAGTCTGTAGGCCATAGGGGTCAGTGAGGGCACTCACTGTCAGGTGGTGTTTGAAAAACACAAAGCTTTTTTTCGTGTGGCGCAAGACAAGATTGGTGAGGTGAGGAACATCACCTGACCATCTTCAAAGAATAATCTGCAACACTTTTTACATGTATAAATGCCTGTTTTTGACGATTATATTGATCTTTAAAGGCAATGCAACTTCCTTCCACCTAATGGTTTGAAGACTCTTAACTGCATTGACTTACCGGTGAGGAAATTTGTAGATTTTGGTGGCTGAACTGCGCATTAGAAAGTAATCAAGGAAGGAATATCTCGACACAGACAACACCTTTAATGACTAATCTTAGTCCTGTCAGATCTCACTTCGTGCCACATGAAGGCTCATGACATGATGCTGTGGTACACATGGCAAGCCAGTGCATTAATTTTCTGTCAGCTGCTATCAACTGAGCTGTTAGGTGAGTCCATGGAGGATGCTGACGTTGTGGTTCAACGCTTCCTTTACCTCGACTACACTCGCTAACCCTGAGAAGGGAGAGCAGGAGGTGATAGAGGAGGCAGGGGAGAAAAAAAACACAGAAAAATGAAGGGGGTGGGGACGTCTGTCTGGCCACCATGTTGACCTCATTGACCACAGCAGGACCAGGCTCGTATGCACACGCACACACACATATGCACACTGAGCAACCTAATCAATATGTAACTAAGGAAGGAGGGAGGATGATGGATAGAGTGGGGGATAAGTTGCAGAGAATGGAGGAGGGTAAAGAAACAGTGTAAATGAAAATACAAGTAAAAAGAGCAGCGTTGGAGTGGTGGTGATGGATGCAAACCACACGAGATATATACTCGGAGAAACATTCAAAAAATGCTTTTATAACTATAAATACATTGGATCGGCCATGAACTATGACGTACTGAGAATAGTTACTGTATCATACGCCTGCATTTCAGAAAATCTTGAAACAAGTTTGCTTATGTAAATAAAGCAAGTGTGATGAAGTAAGACTTCAGAAAAAAACATCAGAATGGAAAGCAAAATGTTGCCTTTTCCAATGACTATAGCTGGATTTAGGTGTATTTTTAGAACGTGTTGGCAAAATGATCTACAAACTACAAACAAAATGCAAAGAAATAACATAAGAAAGCTGTTTAGAAGGTTTTCCTATGCTTCTAGATAGATTCAGATTACCCTTACAAAGATGTACATGTGAATCATGCACATCACATGTGCTAAAGTCACATGTACATGAGCAGATGTAATATGCAAGATGGTGCATGAAAACATATATTTCACTTAATTTCACTTATACTAATTTCTATGAAGCCCACAACATTTTGACATATATTTTAAAAGCCTGTGTATAACTAACTAACATATGATGGAGGCAAAAGTGCAGCTACAGACATCTATCTACCTGTCTATCTACCTGTCTATCTACCTATCTATCTATCTATCTATCTATCTATCTATCTATCTATCTATCTATCTATCTATCTATCTAATCTATCTATCTATCTATCTATCTATCTATCTATCTATCTATCTATCTATCTATCTATCTAATATCTATCTATCTATCTGTCTATCTATCTATCTATCTATCTATCTATCTGTCTGTTTGTCTAGTATGGAGGCAAAAGTGCAGCTACAGACATCTATCTACCTGTCTATCTACCTGTCTATCTACCTATCTATCTATCTATCTATCTATCTATCTATCTATCTATCTATCTATCTATCTATCTATCTAATCTATCTATCTATCTATCTATCTATCTATCTATCTATCTATCTATCTATCTATCTATCTAATATCTATCTATCTATCTGTCTATCTATCTATCTATCTATCTATCTATCTGTCTGTTTGTCTAGATCTATCTATCTATCTATCTATCTATCTATCTATCTATCTATCTATCTATCTATCTATATATATATATATATATATACATATTTTACATGTGATAAATTCACATAATATAGGCACAACTGATTATTCATCTATATTACACATATGCAATGTAAGCCAACACTTGTCTTATCATCAGTTTTAAAGTTTCCCTGATTGGAGCACATTTCAAATATTTGACACGCAAAATGTACATCACCTGAAAAATGTGAAATGTGAAACACTTTTCAGCTGCAAATAATTCTTAGAGAATCCAAAAGTAAAACGTAAGACATCAGGTGTAAAAATAATGCTCATAACATGTGATGTAGGCACTTTTCAGATATTTCATGAGTTACACTCATATAAACATGAAACGAATTGCGATACATGTACATGATGCACATAGATTTTCAGATATTTCACATATGAAATGTAAATAATAAAAGACCTTGCATGTGAAAACATCATCTCCACAGGTAATTCTAAGTGAAATCACATGTAAATTCACACATTGGTACATGTAGGTTTTGGACATTTGACATGTAAAATATTATATTTCACAGATAAAAATAACATTACATAATTATAACCACCCTATGGATTATGAACGTCAGTATTTTGTACAATTTAAGACACTATATTGAATATGAAAATATATGAAATTAGAATTCATTCAGGAATCTGTATAAAAAACCCTGACTAGTGCTTGGGAGCCAGCATCTACTAAGAGGAGATAATAAATAAAAACAGACAGGATGTGCAGCTGCATCAAAAGGGTTAACTGTCTGGGTCCAGGAGAGTGAGAAGTGTGTGTGTGTGTGTGTGTGCACGTTGGGGGGTGTCAGTAAGTGCAGCTCCGTAATGTCAGTCAGTCTTGGAGTGTGAACATGTTTGAAGGCAGCAGCGAGGGAGGAGGAGGAGGAGATAGCGAAAGAGGGCAAAGCGAGAGAGGAGTGGAGGAGGGGTGTCTGGTAGACAGAGAGAGGGAGGGAGGGAAAGAGAAAGAGAGGGGGGAGGAGAGACAAGCCAAGTGTGCACAATATTCATTCAAACTGACAGAGGCTGTGTGTGTCCTGGTTTGCACTTCACATTGCTCCTCTGTCTCTCTCGACCTCACTCTCTCTCTCTCTCTCTCTCTCTCTCTCTCTCTCTCTCTCTCTCTCTCTCTCTCCAGACAGTCTGCAGTTTACAGCAGCAGGAAGAAGACACCGGAGAGCCACCGGAGAGAGAGAAAGAAAGGGAAAGAGTGTGATAAACGACAGACGGGGAGGAGGAGGAAGGGGAAGCAAGGAGAAGGTAGGAAGTGAGGAAGAGTAGGAATTTGCGGAAGAGATGATGAGTGAAAGCTGAGAACAGGATGAAAGAGAGAGAGAGAAAGAGAGAGAGAGAGAGAGAGTGGTGGCTTGGCTTTTCAGTGGGAGGGGTAAGGAAGGAGGTATAGAGACAGAGGAATGCAGAGAAAGAGGGACAGAGACACTACTGCTCCTGCAGAAGTGGATGATGGGTAAGTCAGTTTGCACCTTTATTTCCTAGCTACATTTTTCCAGGTTGCTTGTTGTGCATGCGGCAGGGCTCTGATCCCAGAGCAGCCCTGACATCTACTTTCCATTGTCACTCTGTGGGAGAGGCTGCTCGCTGGCAGACATGAATGCGATGTGACAGTGTGTCAGCGGATGTTTGCCGACACTGATGCGCATGCATGATGCAACGGCGAGGAGGAACGCCCAGAGAGGTAGGGGGGAGAGTGCAGAGTTGAGCGTGGAAGTGGATGTAGTAAAGGACGCCAAGGTTGCATGCTAACGTAGCAGTGAGTGTTCACACAATGGGGATTTTCATTCATGATTTCTCAGTGTGGTTGGCTGTTTGTGTGTGTGAAGCGTGGGCCTGGGTTTTTTTTTGTGCATGTGTTTTTTAGGGCTGTGCATGTGTGTAAATGTGTTCGCCTGTATAGATATGCATGTTGCATGTGCTGTGTGTGTTGTGCGTGTGTGTTTGGCTGTCCCAGTGGAAGTGAATGACAATTAGATTAATGT